>BSBM01001560.1:830000-1042500 GCA_027924585.1 Larix kaempferi | reverse complement strand
AGATGATGATGATGATGATGATGATGATGGAGATGTTGATGGAGAACCTAGAGATGAAAATGATGATGAAGATGTTGATGAAGATGTTGATGATGGTGATGATGATGAAGACGTTGATGATGATGATGATGATGAAGATGATGATGATGATGATGAAGATGATGATGATGAAGAAGATGATGATGATGATGAAGATGATGATGATGATGATGATGATCAAGATGATGATGATGGAGATGTTGATGAGGAACCTAAAGATGACAATGATGATGATGGTGATGATGCTGAAGATAGTGATGATGATGGTGATGGTGATGAAGATGATGACGAGGAGGGTATCCACCTTAGGTATATATTCGCAACTATCCAAGTCCGTATAGAAATCTCTCCCTTCGTTCGCCCTTAATCACTAGTTCCCTATGTGCCTTTATCCCTCCCCCTGCCCTCTCTATCTCACCTTGTATCCCTCCCTCCCTATCTCTTTCTCTAGATCTGTCCCTGGATATGTCCCTCACTCCCTTTACCTCCCTCCCTCTATGTCGCTTTCTCTCCCTTACAGGTCATCTTCGTCCCTGCCACCCCACTGATTCCTCCTTCCCTATCACACACACACACACACAACCTCCCACTTTCTTTGTCGCTCACACCTCCCTCTAGTCTCTCTCTCCCCAACCATCAATCTCTCTCCCAAACACACACACACACACATTATGTCCCTTTCCATTCTCAAACCCATTCCCCCTCCATCCATTTCTATCTCCACCTTTCTCCCTCCATCCCTCACCCTACCTTCTCTCCCTCCCTCTCTCATCGCCTCTCTCTCTCACCTTCTATCCCTCCCTCATGTTATCTTTCCCTCAACCTATCCCAATATCTCCATCACTCCCTCTCTCTCTCACACTTTATGTCCCTTCCCCCTCCTCTCTCTCTCTCTCTCTCCATCACCACCACTCCCTACATGTGTCCCACCAACACTTTTGTCCCTCCCTTCCTATCTCTTTATTTCGTTCTATCCCCATCTATCTCTCACTCCCTCTAAATCCATTCCTCCCCGTTGTCCCTCTCCCTCCCTCTCTCTATGTCTGTCCCCCCTTGTATTATTTATTTCTCTCTCACATCCCCCTTGCCTCCATCCATTCCCCCTAATGTGTACGCGTTATGTAGTTATATAACGCGTGCGCATTATGTAATCCTAAATGCGCGATAATAATTTTGAATTTAAACAAAATGCATACATGTTTTGTAAAGCCTAAACCAAGCCGAGTCACTTGCTCGCATGTCAACAATAATCCTATGTGTATGCTTTGTAGTTTGCTTCAGTAATTCCAAACCTGTGCTATGTTAATGATAAACTAAAGCTAATTGGGTATTTCTTCCAGTTTCTAGAGAAGCCTGTGCTTAGCCACTCATTACAGTATGTTGCACACAGTCATTTTTGACAAAATCTTAAACACAAATAGCATTTTTTCTGTAGATTCCAAATATGTAACTTTTTATTTAAAAATATTAATTTTTCCTATTTTCTTTCAATTCCTTTTGTGTCCTACCTACTTAACTTGTGAAACACACTGTTAGTGTTTCTTCCATAACTTTTTCAATTCTTGGTCATTTCAAAAAAAAAATTCTATGGTGCACAAGAGGACACTAACCTCCACGTTCTATGAAAAACCTATTTCAAAATTTTTGCATTAAGACCTTCAAAGGCTGCACTCACAAAAGAGGTATTGTAAAATTAGTCACAGCAGATCTAATGAACAAGTAAATCAATCACAACAGATGAACATAGAAAATATGGTGCAAAACTGTGCAAAACATGCAGCAGTGCTCTCTATCCCAGAAAGGGTGAATGAATTACAATACAAACTGTCACAATGAACAGAGCAATTCGAATTGCATAAGGAGGTCATTCGAATCACTGAATGGAGTAGCTTGACTCTATCTAGGAGTCCTCATCAATCATCGGTGGTGCTCATCAATCACACCAACCAGTCATCCAGGTGTCAAGCTGAGTCTAACTGATCATAATAAATGTAACTGAAGTGTGTAGCACTGATATAGGATCTGGAGGCTCAGTGGGGGCGCATGGGAGGCTAACTGGAGTCAGAACAAGTCACCTAATCGAGCTGGAGGTCAATCGGAGGTGAAACAGTCAGTCAGGAGTGAAATCGGAGTGAAATCAATCAGAATCGGAGCTAACTGAATGTAACTGGAGTGAATCTGCAGTGGTAGGTGAACAAGTGCGCCCTTCTCTGTCAGTAGGTGAGAAGAGGGTGCCTTTCAGCTTAGGAGGGCTAAAACTCTGTGGAAAGTGGCTCCCGGGTGCTAGAAGAAGGTGGATAAGGTGCTGGAGGCATCAAACTGGTGACTGGACTGCATATCCTGAAATAGATCATGCAAGATCCTGAAGTAGATATGTATCCTGAAATAGATGATCCTGAAATAGATATGTATCCCGAAATAGATGATGGATATCCGAACACCCCCCCTCAAGCTAGACTATGATGTGCCAACTAAAATAATGTGGGGCCCTGGTAACTAAGACCAAAGGTCACCCCAATACAATAATCCAAAAAATGCTGAAAAAAATAAACTAAGTGAGGAAAGAGGGAAAACCCAGTGGGAAGAAAGCCCCCCCTCAAGTCTAAAGCATAATAATGAATCAATCTGTCTCCACCATGATGGAACTCACCCCCAACAGTGAACGGAGGTAAGAGAACTTCTTCTCAGTGAAGCTCTTGGTGAAGATGTCTGCAATTTGCTCATCAGTAGGGCAATATTGCAGAATGATGGTGCGGTCATGCACCAACTGTCGAATGTAATGCATATGAATCTCAATGTGCTTGGTCCTCTGCCGCTGAACTGGATCTGTGGAGATCTTGATAGCACTTTGATTGTCACAAAATAGGACAGTCGAAGTAGTGCCACCAAAACCAAACTCGGAAAGAATACCCTGCAACCAAACTGCCTGAATGCAGGCATTGATTGCCCCTCGATACTTTGCCTCTGCTGAAGAAAGTGCAATGGCTGCTTGCTTTTTGCTGGACCAGCAAATAGCACCATGACCAATCATGAAAACATAACCGGAAGTGGACTTCCGATCAATGCTATCACCTGCCCAATCTGAATCAGTAAAACCAATGAAATCTAGCTCAGAATCTGCAGCATAATGTATGCCAAACTGTCTCGTACCTTGCACATACTGCAAGATCCGCTTGGCTGCTCGCCAATGAAGCTCATGTGGCTGCTGCATATATCTTGACACGGCACTCACGGCATATGAGATATCAGGCCGTGAATGTGTCAAATAAAGTAGTGAACCAATCAACTGTCGATACATACTGCAATCTGCAAGCGGTGTGGAATCTCCCTCCTCAAGACTGATTCCTGAGAGGAATGGGAACGGGGCTGCCTTACATTCAGCCATATTAAACTTCAATAACAGGTCGGAAGCATATTTTTGCTGAGATATAGTGATCCCATCGAAATTTTGAGCTATCTCCAAGCCCAAAAAGTGACTCAGCAAGCCCAAATCGCTCATGTCAAAAGCTAGATTTAAGGCAGTTTTTAGCTTGTTTATTGAAGTAAGTGTGCTACCAGTAATAAGCATATCATCAACATAAAGTAAAATAACCAACAAATTACCTTTAACTCGCTGAAGATAGACATTCGGATCAGATTTGCATCTTTGGAAATTCTGAGAAAGAAGGAAGGAGTCCATCTTTGCATACCAAGCTCTTGGGGCCTGTTTTAACCCGTACAAAGATTTCTTCAATCTACAAACCAATGATGGATCTGATGTATAACCCTCTGGCTGCTGCATATAGACCTCTTCAGCAAGGTCTCCATGTAAAAATGCACTCTTCACATCCATGTGATGCACCTCCCAGTGCTTGGATGCGGCAATAGCTAAAACAAGGCGGATGGAATCCATCTTTGCAACCGGTGCAAAGGTCTCTGTGTAGTCCACTCCTTGGACTTGGGAAAAACCTTTTGCCACCAACCTTGCTTTATATTTGCTGATAGTGCCATCAGCAGCAACTTTAGTATGGTAGACCCATTTACACTTCACTAATTTTCTTCCAGGTGGAAGAGAAACTAGCTCCCATGTATTGTTCTTTTGAAGAGAACTGTACTCTTCATCCATGGCATCTTTCCATCTCGGATCTCGATGGGCTGAATAATATGATTGGGGATCTGAACCAGCCATCAAATAACAAATCTCAGGAAGAAATGGATCAGCAATAGAAAGAGCCATACCTGCCCTTTGAAAGTCTCCTCTTGTTCGTCTCGGATCAGCAGGATTTCCAAGACTAGAACCAGCAGATTGTAGAGTATTTTGGGCCCACTTTGGTAACTGAGGGGGATCTGAATGGTCGGATTCCGAACCTGATATGTCATGATCATCATATGCTGCTACAATATCAGAAATATCAGAACTCATACCTTCATTATCGCTGCTCGAATCTTCTTCTGGTGAAGGCGGTGAATCGGCAGTTTTCTCCTCAACTAGTTGCAATTCTTGAAGCGGTTCTTCAAACTGCACACTGCGCTCTATGAATATCTTTTTAGATATGATATCCATGAGTTTATATGCTTTTTATTCTTCCCCATATCCTATCAATATGCACTCGATACTTTGTGGATCCAAAGCTCGTCTCTTCTCAGAAGGAATTCTAGCCCATGCAGTAGAGCCAAAAACTCTCAAATTTGACACATCCGGTTTGTGACCAAAGAATGCTTCGAAAGGAGTCATACCTTTCACGGATGAATGTGGAAATCGGTTCTGTATATATGCAGCAACATTGATTGCTTCATCCCAAAGATTTGCAGCCAAACCTTTTGATTCAATCATGCATGTAGCCATCTCTTTCAGTGACCGGTTTTTCCTTTCCGCTACACCGTTCTGCTGGGGTGTGTAGGGAACTGTATGTTGGATCTTGATTCCGCTTTGGGCACAAAGTTGCAGCAACTCGGACTTGATATATTCCCCACCATTATCAGATCTAAGAGCTTTGATCTTGCTCTCAGTGGTGGTCTCAACAGAAGCCTTAAAATCCTTGAATTTTCCAAGCACTTCTGACTTGTTTTTGAGAAAGAATACCCATGTAAAGCGAGAATAATCATCAATAAATGTCAAAACATACCTTGAACCATTTAATGACATATGGGGCAGCGGACCGCTGATATCAGAATGGATCAATCCCAAAATAGTAGAGGCTCTGCTAGCCTTGCCGCGGTCGAATCTGTGCTCGGGGTGCTTCCCAATAATGCAACCGGTGCATATTCCCTTCGAGGAACGGAGTTGTGGAAGCCCATCAACCATGGATTTATTTGATAGCAGCAGCAAATACTTATAATTTAGATGTCCAAATCTTTCATGCCAAAGCCTACTAACCTCATTACCATGTGTGCGAAGAGCAGTGGGCTTTGCAAGCGGAATAAAGTGCGAAAACTCATAACATTTAGCAGTGTGGTTTGCCTTTCCAACTGCAACTAGTCTTCCACTTTTGATATCAGAAATTTCAACTGTATTAGGGCTGAATGTGACTTTCTTTGGATCACCAGTATGTGTCATTTGATACACAGAAAGGAGATTCGAAGCTAAGGAAGGCACATAGAGAACATTCTGAAAGCATCCATGATCTACATGAATCGTACCTTTGCCCTTTGAAGAAATTTTTGAGTCATCTCCCAAATGGATGGGGATGGAGCTGTTTGGATCGAATGAGGAAAAAGAATCAATATTTGCAGCCATATGATTTGATGCACCCGAATCTATCAAGAGAGTGGGCTTCGAAACCGTTGCCATGAGTGCTTGTCCTCTTTCATGATCGTCATTCCGATCCTTCTTCCTTGCACCGTCAGGAAGGGTTATGTTGTTCTTTTCCAAAAGGAGGGCCATTTGATCTATAGTCTTCTTCATACATGAACTTTCGGGATGAAAGCCACGGTTACAATAAGTACATTTAGATTTTTGGTTACCTTCTTTGCCCTTTTGTTTGGATTTCGAACTGGATGGTGCATCCGTTTGCTTGCCTTTGTCTTTTTGCTTGTGAGGCTCGAATTTGGGCTTCTCCTTCTTTAGCTTTCCTTTACCATTCGAGATCTTGGGTCCTTGAACAAATAGGGCTGAATCTTTGGAGCTTATGGACCCCATTTGAATCAACTTGTCATGCTCTTTCGTAACGGACTCAATGAAGGCATTCAAGGTAGGCATCTTCCAATTCGGGGTAGTTAGCCGACCGGAATTGAAAGTGGAGACAAATACCGAATAATCTTTCCCAAGCTTGCTTAGAATGGAGAGGATCAACTGTTTATCCTCTTTGATAACACCACTGTTCTTCAATTGCAAGTTCAAGTTCTTGAATTTTGTGAAGAATTCATTGATGCTCTCGAAATTCTCAGGATTAAGGCCAATCAATTCATTCTCTAATTGAAAAGCCCTAAGCTCATCCTGCTTGCCGAATAGTGTCTCAAGTTGCTCCCATATGGCTTTTGGAGTCTTCAATCCGCTGAGATGGAAGTGAAGATCCTTGGAGATGGAGAGACAAAGAAGACCGTAAGCTTCATCAAGCTTATTGTAGTGTTTGGTTCTTTCTGCCACATTGTTTGGCTCCAATTCAAGACCAAGAGTGACTCGGTAGTATCCTTTTGAACGTAATATGATCTCCATATCATCTTTCCAATCAAAATAATTGAATGGGGTGAGGATAGGCTTTGAAGAAGAGTATTCCATTGCTAGGAGCGAGTCAAATGATGAAGAAGAAGCTTGCATGCAGACTATAGCGAATGGAAATGCTGTAGGGAAGCTTGCATGCAGAATGTAGCGAGTGCACTTGGAGGAGATAATTAACCTGCAAATCACATAAGAACAATCACAATAAGGTCGAACAATCCACCCTTTGAGAGTTGCATCACACCTGGGATTGGATTTCAAGCAATGTTGAATAGGTCCAATGTATCAGATCCAGGAATTATGTGGTAACTCAAGCTTCTGGAGTGGTATTGGAGTATTTTTCAAGCTTTGCATGCACAGGAGCGAATGCCCTTGAGATATCTCATGCCAAACTTTTTGCAATTTTTAGCAATTCAGTCAAATCTTCTTGTATAAACACCTGTAGAAAAGAGATCTTGTCCCTGCAATGGCTCTGATACCATGTAAAATTAGTCACAGCAGATCTAATGAACAAGTAAATCAATCACAACAGATGAACATAGAAAATATGGTGCAAAACTGTGCAAAACATGCAGCAGTGCTCTCTATCCCAGAAAGGGTGAATTAATTACAATACAAACTGTCACAATGAACAGAGCAATTCGAATTGCCTAAGGAGGTCATTCGAATCACTGAATGGAGTAGCTTGACTCTATCTAGGAGTCCTCATCAATCATCGGTGGTGCTCATCAATCACACCAACCAGTCATCCAGGTGTCAAGCTGAGTCTAACTGATCATAATAAATGTAACTGAAGTGTGTAGCACTGATATAGGATCTGGAGGCTCAGTGGGGGCGCATGGGAGGCTAACTGGAGTCAGAACAAGTCACCTAATCGAACTGGAGGTCAATCGGAGGTGAAACAGTCAGTCAGGAGTGAAATCGGAGTGAAATCAATCAGAATCGGAGCTAACTGAATGTAACTGGAGTGAATCTGCAGTGGTAGGTGAACAAGTGCGCCCTTCTCTGTCAGTAGGTGAGAAGAGGGCGCCTTTCAGCTTAGGAGGGCTAAAACTCTGTGGAAAGTGGCTCCCGGGTGCTAGAAGAAGGTGGATAAGGTGCTGGAGGCATCAAACTGGTGACTGGACTGCATATCCTGAAATAGATCATGCAAGATCCTGAAGTAGATATGTATCCTGAAATAGATGATCCTGAAATAGATATGTATCCCGAAATAGATGATGGATATCCGAACAGGTATTATTTTCGAGGTTTGATCACTGAGACAATTATAAAAAAATTATAAAATTACAAATTAAAGTTTTCGAAAAATAATGGTGCACAAGTCCTATATGTTCTCTACATGCATGCCCATTTTTGTAGCTTGATTCCATAATTTAGGCCCTCAAAGGTTGCACCCACAAAAACATATACCTTGTCATTTGCCTGAAAAAGAAAAAGTGTTTGTTAGGAAAAATGAAACTTGACATAGCTATGCAAATTTTCAATACATAAAAGTTATATATTCAGAAACATGATTCAATTTCCTACATTTCATCTTTTTTACTCAATGCAAGATATTTTGCGTAAGTATCTCAGAAAACCCAAGTAAGTTGAGGGATGCCTGATTTTTCAGTTTTCTATTGCATCTAATGCGCCAAAAGTGACCCTCATTAGCTTGCACTGACCCTTAAGGAAGTCAACGAATCCCTAAAATGACTAGCTCGAGCGTTGGGCCCCGACATCATGGTCTTAACATAATCAATGAATGTTTTTTTTAGGATGTACGTCTTTGTGTGTACTTGTGATGGTTATTTTCCATTTTCAAAATAGGTGAGCCAATCAAAAGTTATAGCTGGAAGAAATAACCTAATTTTTGTGTAAGATTTACGTTAGTCCAATTAAAATTAAATAAAAATAGAAAGAGTAATAGATTTAATAAAAAATTACATATTCTAAATCTGTACACACAGTTCTACAAGTGTGCAATTTCATTAGCAGTGGACAAGTGTAGCATGTACATAGAATCATGCTCGAAATAGAATAAGTTATAGAATAAGATGTATTTTGTTATAACACAATACAAGCCACTTAGGTTGGAAACCCAAACCTAAAACCAAAGCGGCCAAGTCATCCACCACATTGCTCGGAAAGGAATTTCCCGCCAAAATTTAGAAATTTAAATAGCATGTACGTGTTGTTTTAAATACACACGTACGCACTAAAAACGTGTATGTGCTATTTAGTGCATACGAGATAAGATCCCTCTAAGTGTTTGATTGATCTAGGTTTAAAATGGATCTATGCTGTTAAGGTAAACATTTCCCACAATTGACATAAATTTAGAATCCCAATAGGTATATTCAACACATTGAACAATAATTCACTAGATGGAAATGAAGTCTATGTGGATTGGGAGTGAATGTTTCTTGTCCCATGATTATGCCTAACCCAATAGTTCTAAATCCAAATACATCTCGGAGCCCAATTGGTGGAGGTATTGCAGTGATTAAATCTAGGCACGAAAAAATGTTCTAAATGTTTCTACACTAATTTCAATATCTGCAACATATACCGTTGCATTTAGTGTGGTTTTTGTGACCATCCTTGATATAAGAGAAAAATCTAGTTCAAGATCAATGAATATTATGCTTCATAACTTTTCTCGGTCATCATCTCTCTAGAAAATTGGTTATGTTTACACCCAACATAGATTATTCATAAGAGGATTGGATCACTAGTGATCATGTAATGATTAATAAGTTTTGTGATCTTGGAAGGGAAGGTTCTCAGACTATCTATAAAGCATTCTTAGGATATAGGAAGGTAGTTGGTATAAAGAAGTTGATGGTTTCAAATTTGGCTAAATCACAAGAAGACTTTGAGAAGGAGATATAAATTTTTCCCATAATTAAGCATTCAAATCTAGTGAACATGTAAGGCTACTACTAGACCTCACAATTAAAATTTCTTATATATAACAATAGTAAAAGTAGAAGTTTGTTTAGTCAACTTCATGAAATATCCCACATAGTTCCCTCACTAAGTTGGTTAAGTTGGTTTAACATAGCTATGGTGACTGCAATGGGGCTTGCACATGTTCACCATGCCTGCAGACTGCTAATCATACACTATAAAATAAAATATAAAATATGACAATATGACAATATTTTGGTGGATTATAATTTGCAACCCTAAAGTTTCATATTATGGCGTTGAAAAGTTGCTTCTCGTGCTTGGTAGATACATTCTTAGTAGAAAAATGCAGAGTGCTTTAGGATATATGCCTCCTAAATTTTCCTATCATAGCCTTAAGATAAGTGAGAGATGTGATGTCTATGGATTTGTTGAGCTGTTGTTAGAACTTGTTACATGTAGAAGGCTAGTTTAATACATGGAGGATGATTTTGTGATATCATTATAATGTGACAATGTCTAGTTATTACTTGTTGAAGGAAATGAATTGACTTGTGTGTACTTAGTTTATCAGAATACCCTGAGGATGAGGTTACTCTTGCGATCACATTAGGAATTATTTTCCCTTCCCAAGTATCTTCAAATAGGCCATCCATGTCACAAATGGTTCACATACTTGATCTTATTAGATCACCAATTGAAATCCGAGAGACTCCTTGAAGGGGAGTTAAATCTTTCCATCAAAATAATTTTTTCTCAAATTATGAATAGGAGACTGTTAGTGAGTGATACTACTAAAGAGCAGTTCAATTATTCAAACTCAATCTCAGAGCATTTTGATAGGATTTTTGGACCATTTCCTTATTATTATAACCTATAAAACATATAAGGTCCAATTTAAATTTTAAAATTTAAATGAGAGAGAAATTCCTTTTCACGAATGCCAACCTTTCATTCTTCCATGTTGGGAACTCTTGAGATCAATTCCTCACATTTATTTGATTATTACCATTGGTAGGTTCATATGATATGATATCATATATAAAATTTCATTAAATACTTCCAATAGAATTCTATTATAATCATAATCCTTTTATTACAATTATGTTTATAATTGTGCCTATTATAATCATAATCCTTTTATTGCAATTATGTTTATAATTGTGCCTATTGGAATATGCCATGTTATCTTGATCATGATTACGAGGTAAGATCTAATTGAAACTTATTTACAAATGATCAAGATTGTCTCTAGTGTGTGGTTCATGTGTGCACCATCACAAGTATATCAGTTTTATGCCCTTTTTTTTACAATATTAGTGGTTATTTTTTGGTGTGTTTTTCTATGGAAGACCATTTTACATGTGATAGCTTTACTATTTACATTATGGAAGGGTTTTGATCCATCAACATCATTCTGCTTCTTTTATAAAAAGTGATTATCAACCTTTAAAGAGATGTAAGGGTATTGGTATTCTAAACTATTTTTGAATCTCACGCTAAAGTACATAGGGAAACTAGATAATGGTACAATGTTTGAGAGGAGATCCAATTAAGAGCCTTTTCAATTCACATCTTATGAATATCTTGGTAATTATTAAAAGGTTTTGACAAACCAATGCTAACATTAATTATAATTGTAACTTCTATGAAAATGAAAACATTTTGCAACACCTTCCTAAGTTTAGCTATTTCAAATTGTGGTAGTTTATTTTTAGTAGTATTTCATCTTAAAATATAAAACATCTAGAGTGTCAAACTTACAATATAATGGATTTTCACTCTTCTTTGGGAAAACAAGTAATTGATGGAATAGATAGGAGAGTTAGAGTGTCAAACTTACAATGTAATGGATTTCCACTCTTCTTTGGGAAAAGAAGTGATTGATGGAATAGATAGGAGAGTTGTGACAATGGAGAAAGGTGAAATTTCCATCGTGACTATATTTCCTAAAAATGTGTATAAAGACACAAAAAAATCGGAGGGATCTCACATTGGCATTGGCAAGTAATATGCACCCCGCAGTAAACTAATTAAGTCTGCTGCAGGGCTTTGACACATACTACTCTCGTGCACATCCTATATTTCTCGGCAAAGAGTTTTCCGGCTACATTGTTTGCATGTCCACTGTTGATATCATGCATCCCGCATGGCATATACCAAGAGCCTAGCCATGCATGATATGCATGACATATATCCCATCTCTTCACTGTTATGACATTGTTTCCATTTGAATTTTGAATTTCACATCCCCACGCTCCACTGAATTTGAATTTTGAATTTCATATCCCCGCACTCCACTAAAGTAACATCTATGCTTGTCTCCTGTCATGTCCCAAATTTGGTATTGGGTCACAATGGCCTAATCACATTGGCTCTATTCATTAGAGTTTGTCAAATTGATGCTAAAGGTCAAATAATTGCCAAGGAGGAAAATTACTAGTTTCCTAGGTTTGGGGTGGAAGCTTTGGGATTTGGAATAATGGGGATAATAAATGATGTTTCAACATTAGAATGGAATAAATATTTAATAAAGGATCTAAATAAATATATACAAGTGAAAATCAAAGTGGCATTTCATCATGAAGACACATGGAGGAAGTGGGACCCACATATGGCTAGATTTCCCCACTACATTTGGCATCATCCCCTCACCAATTCGAATTCAAGGTGAATGGTAACATACTTGGGGGAGTCCAAAAGGTATTATTCATTGCATGACTCATCCAAGGTCGAAATATAGAGGAAGAGTAACTCCCATGGAAGAGGAAGAGGCAATTTGGAGCTAGTGAGACACTTGGGCTAGATTCCCTAGCTCTATGACAACAATGATGAAGATGTTATGACACCTATGACACAAATCAGACCTGAAGGCTGAAATATGACATTTATGACATGTCAGGGCTAAAAATAGACTCCAAGAGGGCGCTTAAGGGTGTTAGGGAAGCTAAGATGCTTCCACATGTGATTTGGTGGAAGTGGGAGACTAGGAATTGTTGTACAAGTGGCGTTCTTTGGAATCTCTTCCCAACTTGAGTTGGCATGAGTCTCTTGGAAGGAATTCGACCCATGGAGGACATTAGAAGTTTATAAATGTCAATAACAAAGAATGAAACCAGCTTTTGATCATTTGTAGAATTTGCAATTGCATTTGTGAAGAGGGAGAGCTAGTGGATGACTAGTTTCTTGCCTTAGCCAATTTCGAGGGTGAAAGATTCCCATCCAAGTTGGTAATTGGAAAGGCCATTCAGACCTTTCATTTGGAGCTTTAATGGAGTCTTTATTTGCAGGTGTAATCTACATGGAAGCTCATGGTTTCTTCTATTGCAGCTCACTCCTTCAACCATTTCCGGTTTTGATGGCATATTCTTGATCCTTGAGGGAGGGCGTTTTTGGTGAGCTATTGTACTCTTTGGGGAAGATTTTAATGCCCAATTTCTTTTCTAATATGAAGTAAATACTCTGTTCTTCATCTCCAAAAATTTTCAGGTCGAAATTCCAAGTAGAAATGTATAAATCTCATTTTTAATGGAAGAACAATGCCATTTCCCCACTACCTTGTTGTGAACCAATGTATTGATGATGATTTCGAATGAATGGATGATTCTCTGATGAATTTGTGATTAATGGACTTCCATGGATGTATTTTACAAGTTTCATGTACTGTACTTGAGCATTTGAAGTATTTTTACTTAGTTTAATTGCACTGGGAGAAGAAATAGTGCCATTTCCCCAAGGGTCGGATTGGTGATTTTTGCAGTTGAATGGGAGAGGGTTGGAACAGATATAATAATCAATTAATGGTGCACATGAGACCTTAATAACATCCTTAATACATTCCCTACCTCTGTTCAGAAATTTGAGTGGCTTTGGAGGCATTTGGGAAGCCATTTTCAATACTTACCCCAGGGGGATTTGAACCCCAAATTACTAGTAAAATTGCATACTTGGTCCAGAATCTTAAGAGAGTTTGCAGAGGTATTTTGGTGGCCATATATCATCCCTGAACATCATATTCAAGTCTTAATATCATTCATACACCTTCCTTGAATATTTGAAGGCATTTGGAGTCAATTCGAGACATAGAGACCAATACTAGTCAAAGGCAAATTACTAGTAAAGTTCCCTACATTGGCCAGAATTGAAAGAGTATTTGCAGAAGTATTTTAAAGGTCCAAAGGCATCCTTAAAACACATATTTATGTTCTAATATCATTCATATACCTTCTCAGAAGATTTGGAATCATTTGGGGCAACTTTGGGACCTAGAGATCAAAACTAGTCAAAGGTCGAACTAGGGAAAAAAAGTGGAAAATTGCCATTTTAATAAAATTCATAATAAGGGACATTACAGTGGTATCAGAGCATGGTCTTGGCACCTGATGTGGTAGAACATTAATGAATACCAGGAGTCAAAGAAATAAGCCACCACCCTTAGAAACTGAAACTGGATGTACTTTGGTGAAAGGGAAGAAGTAGGAGAAGAAGTGCATTCATTGGTCACCATGAGTAAGGATGAGAAAGGAACCTTAAAGGAGAATGAGGAGTTTAGGAAATTACTTGAACCATCCTTTGAAGACAAGTGGAGACAATACTTTCAAGAGTTCAGATTGTTGCTTAGTGGAATTGGAAGCAACTCGGAAAAAGTAATGAGCAATGGTTCTCTTTTCAAGGAAAAGGATGAAACAATTTATGCCACAAAAGAGGAACCTAATGTAATTGTGGAACATGAGGTACATGTTGATATGCAGGTTCTTGAAGATACTACACTAAAACAAGAAGAAGGACAAACACTTGTCATTGTTCAAAGGGATTATGAGTTGCCTCATGGAGAGAGTTACAAAGCCTTGGAAGAGGTACATGATCTCACAATAGTTGGACCAACCAATTATGGAGAAGATGAATTAAATATTTCAATGGGTAAGAGTTGTAAAGAATTAAAGTTGGTTCATAATTCCTCACCCCACACTTCTTTTCCAGCCACATCACTTTGGGATGAAAATTGGGTGAAAGGTTTTTTCCTAGTGGTGCCACATGAGGGGTATGAAACTCCTACCTCTCCTTTTGATGATGACATGAATAGAGCACCTCATTATTTAGAATTGCAGCAGCATATTGCTTTACCTTATGATGATACATATCCTCATGGATGTATGGATGAGACTTCTTTGAGTCCTTTGAATTCTCCTTGTTTTTCTTGCTCATTATTTGGTTCAGATTTTAGTGGAGATTCTTCATTCACTTCTTGGATGAAAGAATGCATGGCTGAATATTTTGATGCATATCACATTCTCTTGGAGCAGCACTATTGGACATGGGATCCTCACCTATGTCATTGGAGCAGATTTGATGGGTCACTTGAAGATTGTATGCACTTGGAAAATGGTGGTCTACATGCTTGGAGGTATAAGCACTTTCATGACTCTTTGATGAAGCATCTCCTTTGTGTACATTTTCATTATGTTGTTATGTACTTTGATGATATATATTTTGTACTCATGATGTTTGGAAGAATGCATACAAGAAAATGGGATCCAGGAATCCTCTTATCTGATGGTATGGGTTGGAGAGCACTTTTAATTGTTGGGGTGCAATACAAGCAATGGGACCCTGGAATAATTTTTATCTCATTGGTTTCATATTTTTTGGGGAAGCAAGCAGTATGGGAGATGGATTCCCCACTTAATAAAGTGATTTTAATCAGAGTAGTGCAGCAGCAAGCATGGTGGTTCCTCTCTAAAATCTTCATGGAAACTCAAAGACTCAAGGTTGGGCAATTCAATGGCAACTTCAAAGAATTATACAGAAAGCAGGTTCTTCAACACCCACATTTAAAATTGCTTGAGGACAAGCAATATTGGGAAGGGAGGATTTGTCATGTCCCAAATTTGGTATTGGGTCACAATGGCCTAATCACATTGGCTCTATTCATTAGAGTTTGTCAAATTGATGCTAAAGGTCAAATAATTGCCAAGGAGGAAAATTACTAGTTTCCTAGGTTTGGGGTGGAAGCTTTGGGATTTGGAATAATGGGGATAATAAATGATGTTTCAACATTAGAATGGAATAAATATTTAATAAAGGATCTAAATAAATATATACAAGTGAAAATCAAAGTGGCATTTCATCATGAAGACACATGGAGGAAGTGGGACCCACATATGGCTAGATTTCCCCACTACATTTGGCATCATCCCCTCACCAATTCGAATTCAAGGTGAATGGTAACATACTTGGGGGAGTCCAAAAGGTATTATTCATTGCATGACTCATCCAAGGTCGAAATATAGAGGAAGAGTAACTCCCATGGAAGAGGAAGAGGCAATTTGGAGCTAGTGAGACACTTGGGCTAGATTCCCTAGCTCTATGACAACAATGATGAAGATGTTATGACACCTATGACACAAATCAGACCTGAAGGCTGAAATATGACATTTATGACATGTCAGGGCTAAAAATAGACTCCAAGAGGGCGCTCAAGGGTGTTAGGGAAGCTAAGATGCTTCCACATGTGATTTGGTGGAAGTGGGAGACTAGGAATTGTTGTACAAGTGGCGTTCTTTGGAATCTCTTCCCAACTTGAGTTGGCATGAGTCTCTTGGAAGGAATTCGACCCATGGAGGACATTAGAAGTTTATAAATGTCAATAACAAAGAATGAAACCAGCTTTTGATCATTTGTAGAATTTGCAATTGCATTTGTGAAGAGGGAGAGCTAGTGGATGACTAGTTTCTTGCCTTAGCCAATTTCGAGGGTGAAAGATTCCCATCCAAGTTGGTAATTGGAAAGGCCATTCAGACCTTTCATTTGGAGCTTTAATGGAGTATTTATTTGCAGGTGTAAGCTACAGGGAAGCTCATGGTTTCTTCTATTGCAGCTCACTCCTTCAACCATTTCCGGTTTTGATGGCATATTCTTGATCCTTGAGGGAGGGCGTTTTTGGTGAGCTATTGTACTCTTTGGGGAAGCTTTTAATGCCCAATTTCTTTTCTAATATGAAGTAAATACTCTTTTCTTCATCTCCAAAAAGTTTCAGGTCGAAATTCCAAGTAGAAATGTATAAATCTCATTTTTAATGGAAGAACAATGCCATTTCCCCACTACCTTGTTGTGAACCAATGTATTGATGATGATTTCGAATGAATGGATGATTCTCTGATGAATTTGTGATTAATGGACTTCCATGGATGTATTTTACAAGTTTCATGTACTGTACTTGAGCATTTGAAGTATTTTTACTTAGTTTAATTGCACTGGGAGAAGAAATAGTGCCATTTCCCCAAGGGTCGGATTGGTGATTTTTGCAGTTGAATGGGAGAGGGTTGGAACAGATATAATAATCAATTAATGGTGCACATGAGACCTTAATAACATCCTTAATACATTCCCTACCTCTGTTCAGAAATTTGAGTGGCTTTGGAGGCATTTGGGAAGCCATTTTCAATACTTACCCCAGGGGGATTTGAACCCCAAATTACTAGTAAAATTGCATACTTGGTCCAGAATCTTAAGAGAGTTTGCAGAGGTATTTTGGTGGCCATATATCATCCCTGAACATCATATTCAAGTCTTAATATCATTCATACACCTTCCTTGAATATTTGAAGGCATTTGGAGTCAATTCGAGACATAGAGACCAATACTAGTCAAAGGCAAATTACTAGTAAAGTTCCCTACATTGGCCAGAATTGAAAGAGTATTTGCAGAAGTATTTTAAAGGTCCAAAGGCATCCTTAAAACACATATTTATGTTCTAATATCATTCATATACCTTCTCAGAAGATTTGGAATCATTTGGGGCAACTTTGGGACCTAGAGATCAAAACTAGTCAAAGGTCGAACTAGGGAAAAAAAGTGGAAAATTGCCATTTTAATAAAATTCATAATAAGGGACATTACATCTCCGTTCAGCGATGGCTCTTCGACATAGATTCTTCCCTTTCTACGCCATGGAGAAAGAATCTGTCGCTATTCTATGCTTTGTCTCCGTTCAGGTATGCCATGGCGAAAGAAGCTGTCGCTGCCATTCTCATTCTCTGGCCCAGAGGGAATAGACGAACCATTCATGTCTGGCTGCTCTATTTCCCAAACCATGAATTCCTACAATCGATCGAATAGTAAGTGAAGGAATGAGTAACTGTGTAATAGGAATTCTCAACTTCCTCTTGTCAATCCCAATTTTAGAAGGAGGACAGTATCTAGTTGGACACATGAGCACAGAGATGCTGTGGGTGTTTCAATAGTTGGCCATGCGGGCCGAAAAACTAGAAAGCCGAACAAATCCGTAAACAAAATGGCCATTTGAAGGCTCTATACTGCAGAGTAAAAAGACCTTCAGGTTTTTTTCGTGTAGTGGAAGGCAAGTTTAAGGTGAGAATTTCTGTTCGAGTGGGAATGGTTAATTCCGAGATGAAAACTGGCTCAAAGCGAAAAAATATATGACGGAGAAAGAACCAAACAACACCTTGTCAGGTGGCAGGAATCTGGGGGCGAACTAGTGGCGCAAGCAAAGGAAGAACATGGCCAATGGCCATGTTGACAGCACTTCACCGTCTTTGAAAATAGTAAAACCCAGTTTGGATAAGGAAGAAGAAAAAGAGGAAGAGGAAGAACCAGAAGAGCTTCTGGTGGAAAACAAGAAGCCCGGGAAGACTGTTGTAGAAGGTTCGTCTGGTTCTAGTGATTCTCTCGTTCTGGCGATCCTCCTTCAGGGAAGGTTCTGGTTTCTATGTCCGGGAAGGGGAAGAGATTGAAGAGTTTTGAAGAGCTAAAAGTGTAATCCCCATCCCTAACCACTGTTGGGTCTACAGCAACACGACAATTGAGGCTAAGAAAGTAGCCGACGGTTTTCCAAGAAGTTAGAAGAGGAGAATGTAATTATGCTTTACCGTCGAGTATAATTGGAAAAAAATTCAGGTTTACTGGCCCCTGAATAAGAAATGGTGCTCTAGGCAGGTAAGGTCGTTAGATGCAAAAACAAATTGGCACCTTGTTGTCTATGATGATGGCAAGTAGGAACGGCTTCAGCTCAAGGAGAGGATTAAGATTTAGGTTGAACCTGGCCAAGTGTTTGGGGAAACTGCATAGGTTAGAGATGCCTAGCTTGAAGGTGATAAAGATATAGACACGCGTATGGAAACTGCATCAGTGTCAGGTCACAAAGAAGGATTTCCAGTTCCTTTGGAGAATGATATAATAACCAGGAGCTGAACCATGCAAAACCTAGAGCATATACTAAATGAGCCGAAATGTTCAGAGATCTTTAAACATCCCATACCTCTACATTCAAGGAGAGGCCTCATGAACTAGGCATGGAGCTGGAATCCTCCATTGATTGTAGCTGGTGCTGGACTTGTAATACTATTACTTCCTAGCCATAGATACAAATCTCTTTTCCAACTAAACAATGTCCATGCCCTTCCAAGAGCCACTACACATATTATCTATCTGCCAACTATTATTTTTCAGTGCATGCGCGCCAAGTGAGGGAATGATAGAAAGGCATGGTTGCCATGTGGGTTTCTCTCCATGCACGAGGATTCTCATCTATCACAAGGTTTGTATATGATGCCAGGTATTCAATTCATTACAAATCCATACCTCAAAATCTTAAACATCCGATGAATTTAGATGTGTTTACCTGTAACTGTTTGCAAGAATGTGATTGAACATACATAGTTGATGAATTTTGACATGTTTACGAGTAACATTGTTCACAAAAAAGTGATTGAACATATATTGTTAATTGTTAATTAGCAGGTGTATTTTATATATATATATATATATATATATATATGATTTATAAATAACACAGTTATATGGACCATTGTGATTTGGGCTAAGTGAATTTATAAACTTTTATTAAACTTATTTAGAAGTTTTTTAGCATTTCAAATAAATTAAGTATTAAATGCAAGCCGGTGTCAAAAATCTGAATACTCAACAGCAGGTATGACGCTGGGAGAAAATACAGGTGTCATCTGTGAATAACAAAATCAAAGAAGAATCTTCCCGTCTGAAATCCAGGAGAAATTGATAGTTAAACAACGTTTTTTATAAAGTATGACGCACCCTGTTGGTTTTTATTTCATTTTGCTAACATGTGATGGTATGATAGATGATGGTATAATAGATTTGGTGTATTATAAATACTGCATTATGATTTGCTTGTGGCGAAACACAAGAATATGAATTTTGATTTAAAGATTCCGAGTACAGGTTTTTCAAACACAGGTTTGCTGAGTAAACACATGGGTCATAACCTAAATGATTTCTTAAAATTTGATGATTATTTTCTGGCAATATTAAGCATGTACAACTTTGTTTATTTAAACGAAAATATTCAAAGAGAAAATAGCTTGTATATTTTTAAATGATAATAAAATTGAATACTTATATTTTATTTTTAAATTATAAAAAGTATATATATTATATTCTTTTAAGATATATTGGGTATATGTTAAAATATGTTAACACATAAATGAATTTGTATTGTGAATTTTAATAATTAATTGAATAATTTTGTATTTATTAACATCTTTATTTTGAATGTTGTTTACATTTTAAGTGATTATCTTATCAAGTTACAAAATATTATACTATAGATTATTTTTTATTTTGTAAAAATTTAATTATAGATTTTTTTTTATGAATTTGTATTGTGAATTTTAATAATTAATTGAAGAATTTTGTATTTATTTATTAACATTCTCATTTTGAATGTTGTTTACATTTTAAGTAATTATCTTATCAAGTTACAAAATATTATATCATAAATTATTTTTTATTTTGTAAAAATTTGATTATAAATTTTTTTTTAAAAATTTAATTATAATATATATTTTATAGATATAAAATATTATTTAAAAATCATGTTGTTTTTATGTGATATAAACATATATTGTAACATTTTTTTTAACTCATTTGTTATCAAATTTTATAGTTATGATAGTCATTTTGATTTTTTTTTATATGAGTATATTTTATGTACCAAAAATATATAGGGATTACATAAATATTGTTATAACTTTTACTCATTGATATTTTTGGTTAATTGAATTTTAAATATTTATAATAAAATTAATAATATGTTTTTTTAATATTTTTATTTTATTTTATTTTATTAATAAAAATATATAAACATATATATGATATGTTTTATTTTATTAATGAAATATATAAAATTGGATAAATTAAATTGTTAGTGTAAATTTATAAAATTGTATAGAAGTGAGTATATATTAATAATGATTTTTATATATAAAATATGATTTTGTAGTAATAAAATTATTAATGAAGATTTATCTAGTTGTATTTTTTTTCATGTATGGAATGAAATAGATATAAAATTATTAAGTTTTATATTATATATAGAAAATTATTATATATCTTAAAAGAATATATTTGTAAATTGAATTATATATCATTTGAAACTTTTTTAGTTAAGTTTGATTTTGTTTGAATTTTATTGAATAATTATATTTATTTATTTAGCTTAATAAAACAATTTTGATAAAACTTTGAACATTATTATATGGTTGTTTAGGTTTTTACAATCATTTTAATATAAACATATTTTTATGAACAACTAAATTAACATATCATAATTTTATAATAACTTAAATTAAATCAACATATCACAAAATATATGTAGGCTTCAAGTTTAAATTAGCTACATTATATATATATATATATATATATATATATATATATATATATATATATATATATATATATTCAAGGTTTTGTTTGAGTTTTATTGAATAATTATGTTTATTTATTTAGCTTAATAAAAAAAATTTGATAAAACTTTGAACATTATTGTATGATTGTTTAGGTTTTTACATTCATTTTAATATAAACATATTTTTATCCACAACTAAATTGACATTTCATAACCTTATAATAATTTAAATTAAATCAACATATCACAAAATATATGTAGGCTTCAAGTTTAAATTAGCTACATTCTTTCTCTCTCTCTATATATATTCAAATTCCATTGATGCATTTATAGATAGTTACAAGACAACTAAATATATAAGAGAGACATATTCAAAAAAAAAATTAAGAATAAGATATATTGGATTATGTAGTGTTAAGTTAATAATAAAATTATGAATAAGATATTAGTTTTCAGTTAGTATTTTACTTCATAATTAGTTAATGGAATAGGATTTATGTTATTATTTATAACATGATTCTAAATTGGAATAGTTAGTTCTAGACAATTATAGTGGAAAATGTATCCAATTATGTATTGTTAAGTTAATAGATTATGTGTTGTTAAGTTAATAATAAAACACTAATTTCAATTTAATCAATAATTAGGTAAATTGCAACTAAATATTATACCAATAACAATTATATGCAATTAAATCTTTTATTATAATAATATTATCTAAATTTAAATAAAACTTATGATATATTATAACAAATATAAACTATGGATTATAGATTAACTTTTATAACAATATTAATCTTATTCTTTTGGTTTTCATAATAGATTATGGTTTTCCTACTTTATATATTATGGTTTTTATAATGTATTTCGCGGTGCGATTTCGGGGTAGGGGGAGGAGGGGGTTTGGGGCAGAGAAAGAGATAGAGATCAAGGGAGTTAGGGGTTTGGTGAGGAGTATGACACTAAGAGAGAAGTGAAAGTATAAGTGAAGAGTGGGGGTTGGGTTAGAGAGAGAGAGAGAGAGAGAGAGAGAGAGATGCGGGGGTGGTTAGTGGTAGTGGGGAGGGGGATTAGGAGAGACAAAGACAGGGGGGTTACGGGTAGGGAGTAGGGGGGAGAGAGGGAGGTGGGGATTAAGGGTAGAGAGAGAGGGGTAATTTTAGGGGGTTCGTGGAAAGAGAGAGGGGTGAGGGTGTGATTAGGGGTAGATGGAGGAGGGTGTTTGGAGAAGACAAAAAGATAGAGATCGGTGGGGTTAGGGTTTCAGGTAGGAGTAGGGAGAGAGAGGGCGAGGAGGGAGGGGTTAGTGGTAGGGGGAGGAATAGTAAAGAGAGAGAGAGAGAGATAGTGGGGTGTGATTGTAGGGTAGGGGGAGGAGGGGTTTTGGGGTAAATAAAGAGATATAAATCAAGGGGATTAGATGTTTGGGGAGTAGTAGGGTATAGAGAGAGAGCTAAAGATGGGGGAGAAGTGGAGGACAGTACTGATGATTAGGGGTATGGGGATATCCTAATCCACCCCACTCCCCATATCCTCTCCTTACAACTAATCCACCCTACTCTCTCAACGTTATCTTGATCCCTTCCCTAATTCCCCATGCATCAACCCCATACCCCCCTACATTCCTAACCCTAACCCCCAACCCCTACTATTATTGCTAAGACACTACTAGTGTTTATATACCAGTATCTATACTGATGTATATACTAGTATATACAATAGTGTATAAATTATATATCTGTATATACTATGCTAGTTATATACACTAGATACATACACTAGTAATATACAGCAATGTATATACTGGTATATACACTTGTGTATATACCAGTATATACCTCAGTATATATACCAATATATACCTAATATATATACATATATACTAATATATACATTGGTGTATATACAAATATATACAATGGTGTATATACTGGTATATATTGTTGTATATACTTGTATATACATCAATGTATATACTGTATATGTAGTATATACACTGGTATATATATCAGTATATACACTCATGTATATACTATGTATACACTTGTATATACAGGTATATACAGTGGTGTATATACTAGTATATACAGTGATGTATATACCAGTATAAATTGTATATACTAGTATACACCCCAGTATATACACCAGTGTATACACCAGTATATACACCAGTGTATATACCAGTATATACACCATTGTATATATCAGTAAACACACCAGTATATATTGTGGTGTATATACGAATATACACAGTAGTGTATACTCGTATATACACCAATGTATATACCCGTATATACAAGTATATACAAATATACAATATCTGCACCAGTGTATATACTGGTATATACACAAATGTATATATATATTGTATAATACTACAAAAATACAGTATACATACTGGTGTATATATTGGTATGGTTTATAGAGTAGTTAATACAAATAATTTATGAGTAAATTTGTTAAGTGGGCTTGATGTAGGAAAAACTCCATAGTTAAGTTTGTTTGAACTAGAGGAGTTTTGGTATGGGTGACCTGTCAAAAATTCCTCATCCGGTGCAATCCCGAGAAGTGGTGATTGACACTATGCGATTAATTTCTATAGTCTTAATCCCACACCCTCATTACTTAAATTAGAAAAATAAATACAAGTGAAAAACATATAATTTAATAAATTTAAGAGAATGCATCGCCACTTGGCCCTCATTCATTAATCTCATCTATTAATTGATATTTTTGAGCATGTCTTTGAACACTCACTGCTTCCATGGCTGTCATGATTGTTTGTTGAACGATTTCCTCTTCCATTGGCTTGGAAATAACATAGTGGCCAACCTAAGACTAATTTCTCCGTGAAAAACCCAAAAATATATTGAAATACATCTTGGAATGACATGTGAGTTTTTTTTTTTCTTCTTCTTTCTCCTTTACCCTAATTTCCATTGCATCTTGCATGATATCTTGTTGTACCATGTGTGAGGTAAGGTTATCAATGGATTGTTTCATACCATCAGTCTACAAATTAAGCCTTCATAATATTCTTTTGATGTCTCTAATTTCATTGAGACCTCCCACTGGACTTGTGTCACAATATATAAATAAGATTTTATATATGTGCAATTCATATACATACGCTTATGTATATGCAAAACGCATATATGGAAGTTTTTGTATATGCACTACGCATATATGGAAGCTTCTGTATATGAAACCTTCCGTATATGTGCATATACGGAAGCTTTTGTATATATGCGGATATACAAAAGCTTCCGTATATGCGCAACACATATACGGAAGCTTCTATATATACGCAGTTGATTCCATATATGCGCAGCTTCCGTATATGCGCAAGGAATATACAGAAGCTGTTGCGCATATACAGAAGCTTCTGTATATGCGCAAGGCATATAGGAAAGCTGCACATATACAAAAGATTCCATATATGCGTAACTTCCGTATATGAGATGCACATCTACAAAAGCTTCCATATATGCACAGCTTCCCTATATGCGCTACGCATATATGGAAGCTTCCGTATATGCGCTACGCATAGATGGAAGCTTCCATATATGCGCAACAACTTCCGTATATGCTTTGTGCATATAAGGAATATGCGCATATATAGAAGTAGTTGGGTATATATAGAAGCTTCCGTATATGCGCAACACATATACAGAAGCTTATGTATCTACGCAGCTGCTTCCGTATATGCGCAGCTTCCGTATATGCACAAGGCATATACGGAAGCTATTGTGCATATACAGAAGCTTCCGTAAATGCGTCTAGCGCATATACGACAACTGTGCATATATGAAAGTTTTCATATATGCGCAACAACTGTCGTATATACACAGCTATGCATATATAGAAGCTTCCATATATACGCAGCTGCGCATATACAGAATCTTCAGTATATACGCTTCCATATATACGCAGCTTTCGTATATGCACAAGACATATACGGAAGCTGTTGCGCATATACGGAATCCATCGCATATACGGAAGCTTCCGTATATGTGCAAAAGCTTCTGTATATTCCTTGTGCATATACGGAAGTAGATGCGTATATACGGAAGCTTCTTTATATGTGTTGCGTATATACTAAAGCTTCTGTATATGTGCAACAGCTTCCGCATATGCACAAGGCATATAGAGAAGCTTTTACGCATATACGGAAGCTTCCATATATGCGATGGCTTCCGTATATGCGCAAGGCATATACAGAAGTTGTTGCACATACACAGAAGCTTCTGTATATGCACAAGGCATATATGAAAGCTGCGCATATAAAAAAGCTTCCATATATGCGCAGCTTCCGTATATGAGATGTGCATATACAAAAGCTTTCGTATATCACGTACAGAAAATTTGTGAAAATTTAAATTTTTTCTAAGTGGTCTTATTTCCCTTCCAAATGGTCTAATTGCCATCAAAATGCTTTGTGGAATTATAAATGTATAATCAATATCTAAATTTCTATTAAATAAATTCGTCTTGTAACGTTTCATAAAATTTATCGTTAAATATTTATGCAAGAGTATTAGTACATACTTACAACAGGTGGAAATTATCTTTTTATCTTAAGTGATTCTTATGCACTTCATTGGTTCTCTTATGAAACCTTTGTATGTATAGGACCCAAGTGATTGTATACTATGTTTACAAAAAATACAACTTCAACCATAGAGACCTTCCAAACATTGATAACATACTAGCACATACTTAAATACTACCATTCTAAATTGAGAATTTACAACTTGAACCAAAATAATACGTACATCTTTATGGTCCTCATTTGAACATAAGAAATACCCTTTAAACAACATTTAACATGAAATATCTTTTAACCATAATTAACATGAATTACCCTTTGCTAAGATGCATTCGACAAATGTGTTATAAACATCAACTATTAAGATAACTCATATGAGAGGAAAATCATACAATCGTCATGAAGGTACATACACATATAATAAAGGCCATAATTTTCCCATATCGCATAGGGTATACTTAGTTAGGAGTTTGTGTAATTTAAAAATGGTATTTTAATGATACTTGCATTATAAGTATGTGTTTATCACACAATAAATACATTCCTTGTATTTATTTTAACCATTTGGTTTCCCTTATATATATAAGCATTCAACATAAATACCAAGTAAATTTATTCGTGATTAGAGAAATATAAATAGTACTACTAATAATATTTCTATTAAAATGACAACTTAAATGTGAAAATACATATATATAAAATGTTAGTATATGAGGGTTGTATCTTTGGTTTTCTCCCAATGCTTGACCTTATACTAAATGTGTTGTATTTTTTTAATCATGCTTACCAACACAATCTAAGAAGGTAGGCCCCTTCCCAATAAATATATATACATTTATATATATATATATATATATATATATTCATTTCTCTTTTTAAAAACTTGAAAGTTAACTGACATTAAATAGGACCTCCTTACACATTTCGGAAACAATATCACTCTTACTTGCGATCTGTGACAGAAGTTTCAAATGCTTTAGCTAATATCTAAGTAAGCCTCACGGTGCCCATAGGAACCCTTCATCATCAATAAGAAAAACAAATAGTTAGCACATATAAAGAAAACAATAGTAAGTTAAATATATAAAGCATCGACATCAAATTTTAGTAGTCATAAATGATCTAGGATGCACGATTGAGGCAAGAAAACATCCAACAACATCCTAATATAGACATAAATACATTTCACGCACTTCGTAAAACAATACACATACATGATCAATATAACATTTTATTTTAGTATGTCGTTTTAATGAACAAATAAACATTTATTATATTTCCGCATAGTAATTATAGCAATTAATGCTACGCTGAATTTTTTTTAATTTTTTGTGATTTTTGGGATGTTACATGATGGCCTCACCATTAGTAAAACCTGGCTTCCTAATCTCACAAAATAAGCTAAGTTTCTAACTTAATCTAATTAAGCTAAAGTAGTTAAAATTTTAACTATAATTTAATAGGAATTAACTTAAAATTTTAAAACCCTAAAAATTCAAATTTAATAAACCCTAAAAACCCCTAAAAAAAACCTAAAACTATATAAATTTATCAAACTTGAATAAATTAAATTAATTTGAACAACTAAATAACATTATAAATTTAATAGTAATAAACCCTATCCCCAATTAAATTGAATTATTTGAAATTAATCTAACTTATCATGGTAAATTTAACTAAATTATCAAACCCTAACTCTAATTAATTTTTTTCTAAATTAATTAATCATCAATTAATTAAATTAATTATTTAATAATTTCATTCTAATCAACTAAACAACTTAATATGTTATCAACATAAATCCCACAATTAACAAATTACTTTATCACTATTAAAATTAATTTATTAACAAATACCAATTGAATTTAATAAAAATTAAATTAATAATAATATTAAAATTAATTACTAATAATAATAATAAATTTTGAAAACTGAATAATAATTTATTTCTAAATAAGAAGAATTAATATGAAACAACACTAATATTAATTCATTATTTAATTAAAATTAAAAGTATTAATATGAAATTGAAATTAAATACTTAAACTTGCATGTAAATTAATATAAAATAAAAAACAAAACTAATAATAATGTATTGTGTAAATAAAATTAATAAAATTAATTTGAAAATAAAAAACTTAAACTTTAATCTTAAATAATATAAAATAAAAAGAACAAATCTTTAAAACTTTATGAATTTAATGTAACAAACCCTAAAACATAAAAACTTACCATTAATATTAACTTAACATGGGAATTCAACGAAATTGTTTCCCCAAAACCCTAGAGTCGGATCCATAAACCACCCCCTTTTTTTATTATTCTGTATTTAAGGAGTTGATGAGGGAGAAGATTTTCTTGGCATCACTAATCTCCTCATGATGAGCCAAGGATGGCTCGAAACGTTGACTATAACTCACCCACCGTAGACTCTCCACAAGATGCCAAGGAGTATCTTGATTTAATTATTGAGTAGGGATTAGAAAATTCAACCTAAGCTTGGTGAGCTAGGGAAATAAGCCCCAAGCAACTAAGTTTATTAGTAATGACTTTGAAAACTAGTTATGCAGAAAGGATTTAAAGTATTGACTCATATGATGTCAATAACTATATAGAAATCCTAGAAAGGTATTTAGACACTCGACCAACACGAGATGATTGTATTTATTTAGAGATTCTATGATTTCCCTAGATTGGATGGCCATCTGAACAATCCACCTTCCTGCCCAACATAATTCTTGTAATTCTCTCACCTACTAGAAAACCAACATCCAATACGTGGCAACCCACCAAGAATAAGAAGAAGAAGCCACTAGGATTCGAGTGTATATACTAGTACATAAATGAGTTTATATACTAGTTTATATACCAGTATATATACTGGTGTATATACCAGTGTATACACCACTATATATACCAATATATACATCAGTGTATATACTGGTGTATATACCAGTATATGTACACCAGTGTGTATATACTCATGTAGGTACCAATATATACACCAGTGTGTACACTAGTGTATATACTAGTATAGGGTAGAAACGCGAAGGTGGGTTACACTTTGGTGAGAATCAGCCGCCGAAGAACCATAGTGGAAGTTATTCGGCCGAATAAGTTTAATTATTCGGTCGAATAATTAAACTTATTCGGATAAATAACTTATTATTTATTCGGCCGAATAACAATTAACGGGCCACCGTTAGACCTAACGGTGGCCTCGATGTGTGTGTGAGGTTTTAGCCGGACGAAGAAAATGCACGGCGTTGTGCAATTATTCGACCAAATAATTATTCTACATAAAAGCTCAGCTGCAACCATTGTTTGTCATTTTAGGCCGATTCTGTGGACCCTGATGGCACTGTTGGTGGTCCCGCCTCTACGTCAACATTTTGGTTTGTCACTTGTCCACCTGCTGTTTGTTGTCGTCGATCTCCGCCACCCAATTGGTCGCTGCTTTGTGTCACTTCTCTGCCACCCTGCGCGTTAGGATTTGCTCGGTGGTTCATCGTTGCTGGAGTAGTATTCCACCAGCTTTTGCCTCTGCCAGTCACTCGTCCACCACCTTTTGTTTGCCCCATCCGCTCATATGCGAGGTTCTACCTTTGCCGCTGGGTTGTATTTCTGTTTGTACGTTTGGACGCTCTTTGGTGGAGTCTGGGTTTGTACGTCTGTAGGTTTAGCGTGCATCTGCACTTCTATTGGTGGAGCTTTGGCGTTGGAGTGTTCTCCTGTGGACGTTCGCACAACAGTAAGGTGCTGTAGCTGGGGACCTATTGACCCGATGGTGTGCAGAGGTAATTCTGTTGGCATATTTAATTTGTAATTGTTTATTATTTTCTGTAAGTTTCTTATTTAATTTGTTATTGTTTTTGTAGGTTTTCTTTTGTTGGCTGTTTGGCTCGTTTCGTTTCAGCTGTTTAAAATTCCTCTTGGGGTTCTCTTCGTCCATATCTAATTTCGCCTAGTTTCGTTTCGGCTTCGTCTAAAGAGGTAAGTAGATTTTTTTTTTTAATTCAATAGTTAATTATTGGTTGGAAAGTTTTGAGGTTGTCCCTATAATTGAACTCTGCCCAATTGGGCAGAGTTCATGAACTCTGTCCAAAATTGGGCAGAGTTCATGGGCTTTTGTCAAATCGTATGTTGAAAATTGTTTAAATTTAAATATAAAAGAGGAATATATTGACTGTTTAGTTAGCTACTTTTGTTAAATTGTTGATTTTGCTTATGTGTTTAGAAATGAAAATAAAAGTAGGACTATAATTGTATTTGCAAATGATATATCTCATTTATATATAGGCTTGTTTTATTTGCTGAACTCTGTCAACATGGACATGGACAGAGTTCATGAACTCTGTCAACATGGACATGGACTGAGTTCATGAACTTTGTCTACGTTGACAGAGTGCAGAGATCAATATATTAGTTTTATTTCAAACTGTGTTGATGGATAGCTATAGATACAATGAAAATTTAGACGATTAAACTCAACTTTTGATACAACAAAACTTTAAAATTGACTTTAGGTACAACGAAACTATAGACATGAATAGACTTTAATTTAGATGTACTATGAAATAACAAAAACATTTAGAATATTGGTATAGTAATCTTTATACATTCGAACAATAATAGTCATAGTCATTTTAAAAACTATTAAATGATATTATGCCACAATGGTCTTGAGTTTTATCCTTGTAAAGGTGGCGATTCTTGGTATTATGTTTTTCTTTGGTTGCAACATGGCAAACTTGGAGAACATAATACCAAGAATCGTTACCGTTATCAGGTTGAAATTAAAGACCATTGTGGAACATGGCAAATTTGGGAAAGATGTCATTTAACTCAAAACCTAATACCATGAATGGTTGATTTTTTTTTATTCTATGGAATAATGAAAATATTTGTAGATATAATTTATGTTTAAAGTATTAAAATATCTTGATTAAATTATTAATTTAAGAAACTGAAGACCATTATTGAACATGGCAAATTTCAAAAACATGTCAAACTCGAAACATAATACCATGAATTGTCAATTTTGTTTTATTTTATGGAATAATGAAAATATTTGAAGATATAATTTATGTTTAAAGTATTAAAATATCAAGTTATTAATTTAAGATTTAGATTGAAAGTTAAAACAGGTTCATGAACTCATTCTTTGACATAAAGAAATGAACCCTTCACTTAGTATTTAACTATATTGGTTCCATTCATTTTAAACATCAAAAACACTTAGAACATTGGTACATTAATTCTTTGCACATCTAACAATATTAGCTATACTCTTTTTAAGAACTATTTGATGATATTAGGTAAATCTAGGTCCTTATTAAATAACTTAGTCTCTTTAGCAGCTAGGTTTTACAATTTGTAGAATTAACATGTAGGATTTGAATATGTAATTAGTTGATATTTGTGCAAGTGTAGACATTGTATATCAAATGGAAAGAGAGGATTATTTGAGGAAAAAGCATAGGAGGTCTTCACAAACTTCTGGGGTTGGTGTTACAAGTGATAATCGGAGGTTGTCAAACTCTCCTCGGGATTCTAGTTTATTGTATAGTTCACATCGATGAGGTGAAAGGGTTACAAATGATTCCCCTATATCTTCTGTGGGAGAACGTCGATCTCGACCCTCTATTGGTATATGAATTTTAATATGTGTAGATGCAAATTATTTTTTGTATACGCAAAAGTTGTATTTGTCTTTAAACAGAACTTTGTTTTTATTTGAAGCAGAGCATGGTTCAGAAGATGCTTGTAATTCTATAGGGAGGGAGATAGAGCAAGCAAGGGAGACGGATGAGGGTGCAGAGCAAGGTTCTCAAGAGGCTCATCATTCTACACAAGGTGATGATGGTCAAGCTAGGACGCAATATGTTGAATTAACTGAGGGTTGTACACCCATTACAACATATCCATCTGATCTACCTCGGGAGCTTCCATGGGAAAGTGGTGATCATCAAATGACTCTTGAAATATGTAGATCCCACTACGACAAGTTGGAAAATGATTTGTCTACTATGGATCTCCCTCCAGAGAGTAAACAAATTTTGGAGATTATTTTTGGATCATTGCAAAACTTCATTCAGGCATATGAGAATCTCGGACCAACTATAGATGGTTTTGATGATTTGATGCGAAGACGAAGGGAACAAGTGATGGGTCCAGACAAGTGGGATGTTGTGAAGGAGACAGTGATGAAAGGTCTTGCCATCATGCTCTATGTGAATGCTTGGTGTATTTATAAATTTCACTTTCGGATTTCTTGAGAAAATCTACCACACGTATTTTATCTTCTCGCAAATCAATCCTTTTGGAATGTACATCACTATTACTTGTAATGTATTCATATCTTCTCCAATCAATGGTGACATTTGACAGTGAGTGATCAGTATCAATAGGATATTTATTGTGGAATAAAACCAAATTTCCACAACACTTACAATGTTTTCCATTGACACATTTCTTATTATAAAATACTTCATCGTTATTTCTCTCACATAGGGTTTGAGATATGAATTCACGTATTGTGGGCGGAGGTGGTGAATTTGTCCAAAACATTTTACCAAATTCAAGAAATGTGTCGTAATATAATTGGAATTGTACATGATAATGACAACATGTGTCACAGATAGTAATAGGTCTAACATACCATGGTTTTAGTTGCACAAATGTAGTGATTGACACATTAATTCCACGATGATCTTCCTTGAATTTATTGAACAATTGTACTTGTGTCATATCCATTATATGTTTTGGACTACTTACATATACTCCTCGTGATACTCTTTGTCGTATTACATCTCTTGAATTTGGTGAAACTCGAGCATGTGTCAACCAGTATTCCCGTACAATATCTTTAACACCTACTCCCATTATATCTTTGTAAGGCTGTCTACAAATAATTTCCCAGCAAGCAAGTTCATCATTTTCATCTATTTGCATTCTGAATTTGCTATGTCTGTACAATGTCTTTCTTGAGGTTCCAACTACTTTTGCTAGTTGTGTTGTCAAATGTTTTTGTTTAGTACTAGTCGAAATAATTATTGTATGAATTGCTCTTCGTGCAGCACTGATGTCTTTTTTCCTAGATTTTCCAAACTTTTTTATTGCATCGCCTATATTTTCTATCACATTATGTTTTAATTTCGACTCTTTGGTTGCCTTGTGAATACCCAATAATGATGTAGCATATTCTAACTTCTTGGTCACTAATAAACATCTCAAAATTTGTGCTTGTCCTGTTGCTAAATAATTCTTCAGAACATCATCATAAATTTTTTGAGCCCAATATCGTGCAGCGTGTATGGGTATTTTTTCTCCATATTTGTTGCAATCAACGTTTTCTAACGTTTCATCATCAATGGTGAAAGTACCTATACATCAAGTTAAATTTAATTTAAAACATGTATCCAAAAATACAATTCATTATAAAAAATGAATTTGGAAAATACATGATATATACATACCTGGTCCAATTTCTGGTTCTTGAACTTGATCTTCAATATTGACTTCATCGACATTAGTATGTAAATCAATATTTACATCTTCAAAAATGGTTTCTTCAACTTCAATTTGTTTCTCTTGTACTCTATTTTCAATTTCCATTTCATCAACATTATCATGTAAAACTGTATTTGTATCTTCAATAATCGTTGCTTGCGTTTTTGCAAGGCTTGCTTTGTTGGCATGATATTTAAGTTTTTTCTTTTCTCTATTATCATCATCATCAGCACTTTTACGATCATATTTTCTTTGACGGTTTCTCTTACTTCCCATGATTGTTCAATCTATAAATGATAAATTAATGAATCATAATTTTCTTGTAAAAAAACAAAATGAAGATTTATAAACAGTTAAGAAATTTATAAACACATGAACTGAAATTTACTTCACCTTATCAAAATCTTGTAAGAATCTTTTGAAGAAAAAGTCTTTGGAAACAAGTTTCCTTTGAAAAGAACATTCTTTGAATGAAATAAGAACTCTTTGACAATAAATCACCTTTGTAAAAATCCATTGGAAAATAATAAGAACACTTTCTAAATAAATCTTCTTTATAAACCCACTGGAAAAAAAAAAAACTTCATTGAACAAATATCTGGGAAAAAGATTTCTTTGTAAAAACCTTTGCAACGAAATAATTTTTTTGGAAAATAATTTGGGAGACTTTGAAAAAATCTCTTTTGAAATAAATAAGAAGAAAAAATACATCTCCTTTGTAAAAATAACTTGAAATAAAGTCTTATTTGCAAAAATGCCTTGGAATAAAAACTCTATAAATGCACACTTTGGAAAGAAACATTTGCTGAAAAATCCCATTGGAAAAGAATAAGAACACTTTTTAAATAAATCTTCTTTGTAAATCCACTCGAAAAAAAAAAAAATTCTTTGAAAAAATACCCGGGAAAAATATTTCTTTGTAAAAACCCTTGCAACGAAATAACTTTTTTGCAAAAATAACATGGGAGACTTTGAAAAAACCCATTTTCAAAGAAATAAGAAGGAAAGAAATGTCCTTTGAAAAAATAACTTGGAATAAAAACTCTTTAAAATCGCCATTCTGAAAAAAAAACCTATTGCAAAGAAATAAGAAGTGCAAAAGCTTGGAATAAAAACTTATTTTGCAAAAATGCCTTAGAAAAGCAATCTTTCAATGTATTCCTTAGAAATAATTAACAAAAAAAATACTTCATAAAAAAAACTCTCTTTACAAAAAAAACTCCTTAGAAAATTCTTGGAAAAAAAATCCATTGCAAAGAAATAAAAAGTGCAAAAAGCTTGAAAAAAAATATTTCATAAAAAAAACTCTATTTGCAAAAAAATCTCCTAAAAAAATCCTTGAAAAAAAAACCATTGCAAAGAAATAAGAAGTGCAAAAAGCTTGGAATAAAAATTCATTTTGCAAAATAGTTCTTTCAATGTATTCCTTAGAAAGAAGTAAGAAAAAAATACCTTGTAAAAAAAACTTCCGTTGCAAAAAAAGCTCCTTAGAAAATCTCTTCCAAAATATTCTGACCAGAAAGTATACGAAATTAAAATGTGTGCAGTTAATTGAAGTATTTAGTTTTATTTATATAAGTTTAGAAAAGAATTTTTATTTTATTTTATTTATTTATTTTTATTTTTTTCGGCCGACGAGTTTTTTTTTACATTTAGTTATTTGGCCGAATAACCTTTGATTAAATTGACGTCGCCATTACGGAAAACCGTTATTCGGCCGAATAATAATTCAGCTGAATAACCTCTGAAACCTGAAAATCTAATTGTCTCTCACATTTTTAAGGTTTCTCCATTTTCGGAAAGTAAAAATGATCTCTTACACTATAAAGCGACTGTCGAACTTGATACCATTGGTTTCGTTATTGAATCTACTTTCCGAATATATAGATTTTTTTATGTATAGGTAAGATCTGATATTTGTAATTGTTTGTTTTCTTAACAGGCGTTGAGTTTAGTTTCGTGTCTTTCAAAATGCGGTGAAATGAAAAATCCATAGATTTAAAAATACACCATGAAAAAAATTGAGAAAACTATGGTGCAGTTAATTGGCGTGTCTACTTCAAAAGGGTATTCATAGAATTTTTAGTTTTATATTCAGTTTAGAGAAAAGTTTTGCGACAAAAAATATGTTGAAAATCAACAAGGTTTCCCCATTGATCGAATTCAAATAAATATAATAATTAGTATATAGATCCATTTGCTACAAACTTATAGTCATGCAGTAGTATATTGTGTGTAGATTGTCGTAGCATATTTTTTTTTTGGCAAAAAACAGGTTTAACAATGATTTTACGTGTGCAACAAAACATGACTATTTTGTAGTCCTTTCATTTTATAAGAACACACTGTCAAACATTTGTCGAATCGACATATCAAATCTCAATATAAAAAATTAAAAAAAATATGGATAGCAAGCTAACATAATTCTCTAAAAGTTTGTTTTTTAGTGAAAAGTGAAATTCCAAACAAAATTATCACTTTTATTCGCCCAAAATGGAAAACATGAAAAATTCAGAATTATTTTCTCACGGAACCCCCCAAAATAGACTCCCATCTTCATGGATTCACCCTAAAATTCATCATCATCATCATCATTAAAAAATCCCTAGTAGTTTCCTTGAGATAGGGACAACATATTGTCTACAACATCTACATCTTCTTGTCCATCGACATCTTCCTGGGCATCCACATCAAATCGCTAGCTACAATCGGTGCCATGCATAAGAGCATCATAATTCAATAGCCAGATACATGTTCTCCTAAATCCAACCTTGATATTCGAGGCTATTAGAGCCCTTTTAAAAGCTCACTTGCAAGCTCAGCTAACTCAAACCTGTTTACCTCTACCCTTGGATTCTTCGCCATCCACAATGCTCGTTCTAACCTAAAATAAGTCTTGAAAGGACCAAAGACAGTCACATCAAGGGGCTGTAACCCGCGAGTATATGGTGAGGAAGTGTTAACAAGTCAATGCCCAACTTGTTTTCCATCTCAATTGTTTGCACAACAATGTGGTTTCCATGGCCATCTAAAACCAAAAGATGTATGTTTTCAGGGGAGACACCGCCTGTTATAGATGCTGCAAAGTGACAAAGGAAATTCAGGAAAATTTATTTAATCATCCATGCGTGGGGATGTGCAACCATGCATTCTCCAGGTTCACAGTTTTGGATATAGTTTTGTAGGTGAGTTTTACCCTTAAACAAATAAAATCCTGGGACTAAAAAACCAATTGCATTCACACAACATAGAATGGTTATCCACTCCCTACTCTTGGGATCTTTGGCACGTTATATAAAAGAAAATGTGTTATATAGGCGAAGGATAAAAAGTTGAGTCATAGAAGAGTTGGTAAAATAAGAAAAAATATTAGGGGCAACATTTTTACATGATAAGTGTTTATATCTTAGAATTTGGGGTGGAATAGTATCTATGATTTTCTTATAATGAAGTGGATGGGACAAGTGTATTGTCCAAATTGATTTTATGGGCGTCTTTCAAAATTCAAAATAAACAATTAATTTAAGTTTTGTACATAGAATGGTTTAAAATTAATTTTGAACATAGAATCGGTTAAAATGTTAAAATGAATTTAGATACTATAAAGTTTGAATTGTAATTTTCTATTTTTTATAATTATATGTGATTATTTAAAAACATAAATTTTATTAAATAATTAAATAACATAATTACATATAATTTATATTTTTAAATTAATTATAATATTTTTTTATCTTATAGTTTTATTGAAATTAATTATATTTGGTTGAAATCTAAAACGTGCTTATTTATTTTGAAAAGAAACATAATTTTTTAAATTAATTAAAGATAATTATTTTATTATTATTATTATTAAAATTTAAATTATACTTATTTAAAATATATAAAATATATAAAATTAATTTTTTTATTAAAATTAGACTTAGTTATATTTTTATAAAATCTAAATAATAATTAGATAGTAAAAAAATAGTTTATGTATGAAATATAAAATAATATCTTTCACCAAAACATTATAATATTTTACTTCTTATTTTGGAAAATATTTTTAGCTATGGGAAAAACCATGTGGGTTATATAATTTTCATTTGTGAATGAGTGTTATTTTGTCTATTTCAATTTATCTCTAAAAATCACTGCTTTATAATTTAAAAGATATACTAATGAACAAAATCCCTTCAAACTACATAATATAAGTAAGTGAGTGTTCAAGTTAATCCCATGAATGTGTGTTAAATTTTCTATAAGTATCTTGGCAATGAAAATTGATTTTTTTTTTTAAATTTCTTTTCAATTGTAGAGCATTTTCTTACCTTTATATTTATATTTTTTCCAAAATCAAATTTTTTTATTTAATAGCTCAACTCAATCTTTTATTAGCACTATATCCTTAAAATATGTATGATAAGATAACAAGATAACAAGAGCCTCTTATGTGCCATAATGTTTTCGGTTTTTGGTGTGAAATAAAACATATTTTACATAAAATATTAAAGTGCTTATACATTTTTACTCATAAATAATACTCTTAAATTTTTTTTATTAAATTAATTAAAATAATAACTATTTAATCAACATACATGAAAATAACACGATAAAACATAGATTTTTATGTTACACAATTAAATTTAAAAAAAAACATTGAATTAATAATATAATGGTTAAATCTACATCAATGAAACTAACGCTTTCTTTGGTGTAAAGCAAAATTTTCAAAATTAGAGTTTTATGTGTTGGGAAGCAAAATTTTAAAAAATGAAGTTTTCTTTGTTGTGTTGTTGTGGAAGATAGAGTTTTCTTTGTGAAAGATCAAATTCTCTTTAATTTGTAGAAATTTTTTGAAAAATATATAAATTGATTTAGAATATAATGGTTTTACCAAAACACATTTTATATTGAATTTCTCAAACTTATTATTTAAAATTAATAAAATTGACACTTGTTACATGCTTTGTCTAGTTTGATAACAAATTGTTATTTACACTAAACAAACTAAAAAATGTGTTTCTTCTATTTTGAAGATTAGTTATCTAAATCATTTTCAGGTAGCTGCTTCAAACCAAAAAAACAGTTGGCACCATGCTAAAAAAAATGATTAAGTAAAAAAACAATTTTCGATTAGAATAATATTCATTCATATAAATTTTATAACAATTATTATAATAAAAACAAATAAAAACATATCTATAAACATTAAGTTAAATTTCCAGGCTACTACTAACATGGATACGGTTTTTTCTAAACCATAATGTAATCCAATCCAGTCAACTATTATGGATATCACTTTTTCGAAACCATAATATAATCCACTCCACTGAACTACTATTGGTAAAAAAAAATTTAAATAATTATATTTGTCAAGGCAATGTCCATATATTTTTGTTTATGCTCACTTACATGCACAGTTCACACAGTTCACAACAGAGAATTACAACAATATTATGTCGTTATATGTCAATTGGGGTGAAGGGGGTGAAGGCATGCTCTGTCGATTGAAGAAAAGATACAACCAAGTCCATTCTATACCTAGAGCTTTCCATCCTCGTAGGAAAATCAGGAAATTGCTATAGCCAAACTAAAATAATTGTTACAATAAATATTCCTATGGTTATACCCTACTTTACTTAACGTCACATGACATAAAATAAGTTTATATAAAAATTCACCTTTCTAATCTTGTGAGAAATATGTACACTATTTTCAATCACATTGTCCAAAACATAGAGACAAACAGACAGTAATAGACAACTCAATAAGGTAAATACACATGAGTGGTTTCAATGCGTAATAGCCTAATATATAGCCTCCTTTTGACCCTCCCATCACAATGAGAGGAACGATAGACCAGCAGGAGGAGGCCTCACAACAAAGTCCAAGCTTATTCAATAATGTTTGAATCCATAATACCCATCTCATGTTGGGGAAGCAACATTGTATTTGGTCTTTGTTTAAGACTGGATTTCCTTAATACTGTCCAAGCGTCCGGACCTTCCTTATAGGAAGGATAAGCTCATATGTTTAGGTTGGTTTACACACGGTATTGACTTGAAAACCCATCGGCTTCAAATTCCAAAGAAAATGATTAGATAAATACAGATGATTTTAGAGTAGTTATATTAATAATAAGCATTACTCGTTTACATTAATAAATGGAATAACATTCATATTTTTTACACAATAATTTTCTATCAACAATCGATTTCATTTGAAGTGAAATAGATTCTTCTAAATCTACTTGTTGTCGCCCTTCTTTGCAAAATAAAATCGTTGAAACAAAACTAGAGTGACGTGTATAGTCTTTCATTATGCAAAGGATTTAGATTAATCTCATATGATGATTACCAATGCATATTTAGTTAAATTTATTTCTGTTACTCAATACAACTAAAACTAAGAATGAAAGAGCATGTTGGCATTATATAACAACGACGATCAGACATAATTTTAAATCTCACACACAACTTATAAATAGTAGCAGGACATCAAATTGAAAAACATGAGAAAACATAAGAATTTTCTAGAACTCTAAACGATAGGCACATTGACCAATACTAGTGGTGGATATGGCAGAGCCTTTCAAGGGAGCGACTTACTTTGAATATCCCAGAGGAGTCCTTAAAGAGATCTAAATTGCCCTTTTTCACAATTCGTCTGACTGGCCACAATTACATAATATGCAGGTGATGTTTGTGATGTTTGTGATGTCTGAAGGTTGGAGGCAGAAAATAAACAAAGATAATGTGGAATGAGCTACGGCTCTTGAATCTTTATTCATAAACAGAGATCAACTGATGCAATACAAACAATAATCTAATGTGTATTTAAACACTTATGGAAAACCCTAAAATCTCTAACCTAGCTTTTGCATGCATGCAAAACATGCTGTTGCATTTATTAACTGAAAGTCTAAATAGGAGCTGAATGTAAAAGCTAAGTTAACTGAAGTAATTACTATTTCTAACACTCCCTCTTAATTACTACTGCTGACTAATGTAGCTTTTACACATTTGCCTAAATTATTTCTATGAATTTCAAAAATATCTTTTGCCAATGGCTTTGTGAATATGTCATCCAATTGGTCAATCGATTTACAATGATCAACACGAACTTCACCATTGTTCACAAGTTCTCTTATGAAGTGATATCTGGTATCAATGTGCTTGCTTTTCTGGTGAAAAACATGGTTCTTGGATAGAGCGATTGCTGAATTGTTGTCACAATAAACTGTGGTTGGTCATTCTTGTTTCTGTTGAAGACCTTCTAAAACTCTGCTTAACCAGACTGCTTGACATGCTACTGATGTCGCTGCTACATACTCTGCTTCTGCTGATGAAAGTGTCACAATGGGCTAATTCTTGGATGCCCATGAAATCACCCCTGATCCAAGATGAAAAACATGACCGGAAGTGCTCTTCTTGTCATCCAAACTTTTTGCAAAATCACTGTCACTGAAACCTATAAAAACATTATACTTAGTGCTTGAGTATAAAATTCCATAGCTTGAAGTCCTTGCAACATATCGTAAGATCCTTTTGCCAACTTGCCAATGCGAGTCTTTGAGAGACTCCATGAACCTCGAAATCAAGCTGACAGCAAACATAATATCAGGTCTCGTAGCTGTGAGGTACATGTAGCTGTGAGGGACATGAGACTTGCTACAAGTCTCTTATACAATGTTGGATCTACATTGGGACTGCAATCTTCTTTGCTCAACTTAGTACCTGTTGCCACTGGTGTAGGTGTTGTTTTGCAATTAAGCATTCTGAATAGCTTAAGAACTTCATTAGCATATTTATTTTGAGAGATAAATATACCTTTTTCTGACTGTTCTACTTCTAGCCAAGAAAGAACCTCATCAATCCAAGGTCTGTCATCTCGAACTCTTTCTTCATAGCTTCCTTGAACTCATCTACCGAGAGGTCACCTGTAAATATCATGTCATCAACATACAAACAAACTATTAAAATCTGTCCTTGTTGATTTACCTTTGTGTAAAGTGTTGGTTCATTGCTACTTCTGCTAAAACCATTTTTTATGAGATAAGAATCAATTCTGTTGTACCAAGCTCTTGGAGCTTGCTTGAGCCCATATAGAGCTTTCTTCAACTTGTAAACTTTCTCTTCATGTTCTTTTATTTAATACCCATGTGGCTGCTCCACATAAATTTATTCTTCAAGAATTCCATTCAAGAATGCCAACTTGACATCCATCTGATACACTTTCCATTTTTTATGTGCTGCAATTGCGAGGACTGCTCTTACTATGTTCAATCTTGCCACTAGTGCAAAAGTTTCTCCAAAATCAATTCTTGGTTGTTGCGAGAAACCTTTTGCTACTAACCTTGCCTTGTACCTATCAATCTAACCTTTTTCATTGAGTTTGGTTTTATAAAACCACTTCACACCAATGGGTTTCTTATTCTTTGGAAGGTCAACTAGATTCCATGTATCATTTCTCTCAATGGAATCTATCTCTTCGTCCATAGCATTTACCCAATGCTCTTGTTTTACAGCCTCTTCATAAGACACAAATTCACTAGCAATAAAAACATAATTGGTATTTGCATCCAATTCATCATAAATATCTGTCAATCTTCTAGTCTTTTTATTACTGTGATCAGATTCATTACCTGATTGCGGACTTAATGCTTCACCTCGAACTAAGTTTCTACATGTTCAATCTGGAGTAGTTTCTATTGGTGAAGATGGTACTGGATCTTGTTGCCCAATCAGCTCCTCATCTTCTCCATCTTCTGGTTGGGGTATTGCAGCTCCCACGCCCTTGTCTATGGTTCCATTCCATGACTCTTCCTCCTTGAACAAAACATCTCTATTGAGAATAACCTTTTTGAAAATAGGGTTATACAGCTTGTAAGCTTTAGTTTGTTCACCGTATCCAAGAAATATACATTTCTCATTCCCGTCATCTAGCTTTTTTCTTAGCTGTTTAGGAACATGAGCATAAGCAACACAACCAAATACTCTAAAATGAGAAACATTACATACATGACCATGCTTTCTCTGGTACTCTGTTCTTCCCAATTTTGGTGGGAGATATGTTCATCACATGAACAACACAAGCCACTGCATCTCCCCAAAATTCATGGGATAAATTTCTTCCTTTCAGCATGCTCCTTTCCATATTCATGATAGTTCTATTCTTACATTCTACAATACCATTCTGCTGAGGGGTGTGTGCAAGAAGATGAGGGTCACTTTAGATGCAATGCTACTTTTTTCAAATCTCGTTCCTGATACCTAAAACATAACGCGTTTATGATATTTAGCACCTGCCATGGTAAGACCCGAGCCTAACATGTCATTGGACATGTAGGCTAGGTAACCATAACGCGTACGCGCTATGTAGTTACAAAACGCGTACGCGTTATGTAGTTACAAAACGCGTACGCGTTATGTAGTTACAAATCGCGTACGCGATATGTAAAACTAAAAATGAATTTAAATACACAGTCCCGACGATTGCTGACCACCCGCGACACTCACGCATCAGAAACACGAATAGAGGCAAAATTGACCCTGGACGAGGACGGTTTGTGGCCCACTCAAGTATCCGTGTTGCTCGATTTAGCTGGAGGGGAGACAAATTCACCGGTGGATTGTCATCTAATCAGGTAATTCATTCACCCATACCATTTTTTTGTGATTTTTTAACCCAAATTACTATTTTTTTATTGTTTAAAACAACCTAGTTTTGTAATATTGATAAAATTGGGAATAACCCAATTTCTAATTAAATTCACACCTCCCTCAACCAAGATTAGTGAATAATTAAAATGAAACCCTTTTCAAAAAATCAAAAATTCATAATCCAACCAAAAATTGAAAAAAATAAAACTCCCCCCTTTCTACAATGTATTCATCTAAGTCACCCGACACGAGGACACGGGACACGAGTGTCCCCACCAGGCTTCAAATTTGAAGCCTTCAGGCCACTTCAAATTTTACCCACACATCATAGAAGGCCACTTCAAATTTTACCATGCAAAAAAAATTTAATTTCATGGTAAGCCCTTCAATAATTAAATTAACCACTACTGTTAAAAATTGCAACAGAAGGGTAGCTTCAAATTTAACCCATCAACAATTTTTAGTGGGAAATTGGGAATGCGGCTACTAGCTAGGTGACTTGGGAGTGGGACTCGGTTACTCTCCAATATCCACGTGTTCGATCATCCATGGATCATGGACCATTGGGCCTCTAATAATATCATTGAGCAACTTACGTGGACAGGCTTACACTGAGTAGCCCATGGCTTGAACGCTTCGAAGTTCTCGTGTTTGTAGCGAGCGCTTACGTGTTTAACACATTTAATGGCATCAACAAAATTATTAAACCTAGAAGGTGGCTCATACGTGTTGTTGCTAGCGGGATTACCAAGTTACAAGTTATCACATACCAATTCGTGAATGCTGACTCCGTGAGTTAATTGAGTATTCAATGTATAATATATTATGTTAATGTGCCCCCGCGAATTTGGCATTTCAGACAAAATCCACAATGCATAAACTTCTTGTAATGTTGCAGGTTGTTGCTCCTGCCCATGGCCCCTACCTATAGCCCTGTGTTTTCTTTGTTGTATCAAGTTAATCCTACCGTCTACGGCTCCCAGGCTCACACCCTGTGTTTTCTTTGTTGTATCAAGTCAATCCTGCAGCTCCCGAGTTCCACCTTTTGTTTTCTTTGTTGTATCAAGTCAATGCTCGAATTCCATGCTTCCATGGCTCCGACCATCAATATATAATATTGCATGAATAGAAACAAGCTTTTTCTTATACCCCTATTCCACTGTGGTTGAGCTACTTCCAAGTTCCACCTACCCTATCTCCTCCAGTCCTCGAGGATAGTTTGCGGAGCGAAGCTGGCAATGCCAGCCTGCCATAAACATATTTAAAGAAATTCATTTTCTTTGAGGAGCTCAACTTCAAGGCTGACTAGATTTTTGACATCCTATGAATTTACAGGTCTGCTATATCCACTGAAAAATAAAGCCTCTCAACTTTACTACGTCAGTAAACATTGAAATTTTGATGTACTATTACATTTTCAAATGAAAAGAATAACTTATTATTAATAAAAAAATCAAATCATATTAATATATTAATGAATTTGAATTTAGCTTCCCAATATTAAAATAAATTATACATTTTAAATGATCCACAACCAAATATTATCCTGAGAAGGAAATGGAAAAAAAGGAATTTCCTCAACACAACATGCTATTTCCTTATGATGATGCTTTTACGTTTATGATTACCAACCTTGGAATCAGGTTTGGTTATCCGAAGGTGTAATATCTTCTAAGCTAAGTCAATAGGTAGGGATGTTGGTATTGATATAATTATGACAAAGTTTTATAAAGGATTAGGAACAATTCCGTTGGCTTGTAGATGACATATTTATGGATTAAAAGCTTGTTGTTATGAGATAATGACATCATGCCTCAAAAACATGTCCCATACAATCTAATGTTAATGGGCGCTCTACATAGAAATTGGAATGTCAACATTTGTGAGTACAATAAATATGTTGATGATTTTGGCCTACTACAACTTTAATATATTGAGTGGATTGATAACCTTCACAATTATATAAGAGATTGTAGCTATGACTAGGAGGAGAGTTAACAATGCAACAAAATCAAGTAATCGAATTTTGTGCATAAAATGAACATAAGACTCCCACCAAATTTCACTAAATCTACGTCTTAACAAAAGAACTCATCGTTTCACGGGATTCCACCCCATCAATCCTTTTAACAGTAATGGCCATAACAGTTGCTACAACCCTAGCGCGAGAAAAATCAATCGAGCTACGCATGACAATACTTGAAACCAGACTTTTTGAACTCCCTATTACGTCATAGTAATCAATACTACTTTCTCCACAACATGTGACACCCTCAATATCTTCCATCACCGCAATTTACATTTGATAAAAAACTTGTTCCCAAATAGTAATTACCCCATTCTTTGCTCTAAAAAGGCCTTGGTTAACCTAGAATCCAATCCATGCAACATGAACACATCCATATATACACATAGAATAAATATTAATAAATTTCTCATAGCCCTTCAATAGTGTTCAATATCTCATAGCCCTTCATAGTGAAATGGGACCCCACCCTTCAAATTTGATCCCTGGTCCCCACTAGACACGGTGACCCCCGGAATTAATATATTTTTAAAATATATTAAAATTTAAAAATATAGACATATAGATCCAATAAAATTTAACATTTACAATTACAAATATTCAATAGAAATTACATTTACAATTACTAATATGAAATATTCAATAGAAATTAGATCATTCACAAATCACAACACATTTGCCATTCACAATCACAAATCACAATGAGACATTGAGACACATAGATGCAAACTCATCACTACCCTGATCCTCCTCCTCCATGCCTGAATCAACAAACTCATCACTGCCCTGATCCTCCTCCTCCTCCTCTCTGCCAATCTGACTAACTTACTTTTTAATTGTCAAATGTTTAATTTTAAGTTTTAAATGTATGTAAGTGAATGCCATTAAATTGCTTATGTGAGTTTGATTTAATACATGTTCAATTTTGAAGAGACGTCATTATATACCATGTATATGTTTCTAATGATTTTCGTGTTAATGTCTTTATTGCAGTTGCGGCTATGGATACCAATGCCGAGATATTGATTGAGCTTGCCCAATTGAGGGGCATAAGTGCAGCTTTTAGTGGTGGTGACAGGATTCGCCGTTCACTTGCATCAACCTTGGATTCAATTGTGGACACCATTTCACAATCTACAAATGTCCTATATGATATTGCATCTTACAGAGAAAGAAAAAGACAACAATATGCTGATGGGCTAGATTACAATGCAGTAAAAAAGTTGAAAATATCCAAAGAGCTTATATTTGCATTGTTTAGGGACCCTCGGACGGGGGAAATCCCAAATGCAAGCAAGCCGCATATCTCCATTGAGTGGTGCACATTTCAACCATTTGTTGATAACTGGATGGACAGATGGTACATGGTTTTTGATATGCCACCACGCAACAACAGGGAAATTCCCTTATATTTCCTTCGAAAGATGTATGCAGAGTTCGTGTTGCATAAACACGTTAACTATTTTGACATCTTACAGTTTCAGGGGATCGGTGGGGGGATGCCCCAAAACCAACCCAATGCTAGGATTCGAGACCAGGATCCCCCTATCCCTGCACCTCGCAGGCAGTTGCCTGGGCTAGATGTCCCACCAGCACATTGCATTATTCCGCAGACATGGGATGCATTTTTGAGTTTGGAACGGGCGGTTGTTCGCCATGGCAGGATGGTTCAACATATGGGTGAGGAGGGGACATCTGTCCCTGGTGTGGTACATACACCAGCTCGTCACCATGTAGGACCATCAGCTAGTGCAGGACCATCAGGACCATCCACTAGTGCAGGACCATCGACTATTCCCCATCCTAGTACTGATCCTCACGAGTGCACATCATGTGGTCGTCCCTGCTATGGTATTTCCTCAGATGTTGCCTTCAGTGGGTTTTTGAGAGAGGTATGTTGATGGTTAATTGTAATAAATTCTTCATTTATTTTCGTCTTTGTACACATATATATAGTTTGAGCTAATATATTAATTTTGTGAACTTGCAGTTGATGCTTTATGCCGGCAGTGACGCCCCAGAGCCGGATGTTCCAGACTCTACAGGGGGGCATGATGCTACCCATTCGGTAGGCCCATCTTATATACCACCTATTGCCGTATCTCACACCGAGGTAAACATTTTAAAATTTCAGTTTTTTAATACTTGTTAATTTGTTAATTTCCACATACTTTACATTTTAGTTCATTAATGCTATCTACGGTCTAATATTTACAATTATTAAACTTGCAGATGGTAGATCCTTCACTGGGGCAAGGTAATGTGGAGGTAGTACCCATGGTCATACCGTCCCCTGAAACATCTGGGCTCCAGGTAAACAATTAAAAATGACATTTTTTAAATACATGTTTGTTTGTTGAATCATGCATGTCTAACTACATGAACACTTGCTGACTGTAGGCACCATCCGAGACATCTGGCCCATTGCCTGGATTTGTATCTCCCTCCAGGCCATTCGTGAACAAGGGTCGTGTGTATGTGAGGCATTCTACTCCTAGAAAGACTCCAGTTGCCCACGACCATGGGCTTACTCACACCATGGTAATGTATATCCTTTGATGATATTTGTTGTTTAACTTGAAATCCAGTGCATAAACCGTTTTTGTTAATGTTTGAATTGCATGTTTACTGCATCAGGAACCCGAGTTGTCTACTGAGAACCTCGCATCAATGGTTGATGCAGCAGTTAGTGCTGCATCTGCAGTGGTGACTGATCACACACAGGTATGTAACTATTTCAACATTATCTTTACATAGTTTATTATTGTTGGACCTATTGTTTATTCATGCATTTCTAACTATTTCAACATTTTTTCATTGTAGCCACCACCAGCAGGAGCAGTGCCTGGCCCCCCTGGTTCGACCATCCTGGATGTTCAACCAACGGCTCCATCTGCTACACAAGCAACACAATCTCCTTTGTCAGTTGAGGTGAGATGTCCTTCAGTGACCAAGTGTTTCATGCACTTTCCATGCACCAGTTGATAATTGTTGAGCTAATGTATTAGTGTACATAGTTAGTTGAATTTAACAATTGATATTTTATTTGCAGGATCCAGGGATGCACATTGATCCTAGGGATGTGCCTAGAGGATCAACGTCGGGAAAGAACAAGAGAGAGCTTGAGTTTTGATAGTTTTGGATAGTTTTGGACACATGTGCTTTTGGATACTTTTGTATATATATGTACTTTTCGATACATTCAGTTTTGGAGACATGTACATTGACTTTATTGTGCATGTACTTTTGGAGACATGCACTTTTGGATACTTTTGGATATATATGTACTTTTGGATACATGTACTTGTGTTGATTTGTGTGGATTATCTATTACTCATGAATGCACTATGTCAAAAGAACAAACTATTATATTCAAAGGTTTCAACGAATTCACTACATGCATGCAATAATTGGTATCTAATTAAAATTTGTGATTTTGGATGATCATTACAAGTTATGTCAAAGTTCTTGCTCGTGTAATTTAATCAAACTAAATGCAATACAATGTTTTCAAGGTTTCAACGAACTCACTCATGCACACCCATTGCCATCAACTACCAATGAAAGTCTAACATTATGAGGTTCTTCTTTAAAAATGGGTAATATTTCCTTGATGATCGTAAATTGAGAACCATTTGTAGCCACTCATATAATACCATCTTCACTTATCTTTGTACATGATAATCCATATAATGTGCTATGTTTTTTAACCTAAACAATCATCAAAAACCTAGAATTATAGGGATATGACAAAGAACCTTATGGGGCACCTTATATATTAACCTTGTGTATACATTAGGATCTTTGTCATACCATTGTTTGAAATGTCATTCAATACCTTCAATTTTATCAACATCAAATTAGTAGACAAAGTGACTCATCTTTGATCTCTTGTATAGGCCTTTGTGTGCCTTATCAATAAGATGTACATCATGAATATTATCATAGGTCTCATATATAGGTGCATCCTCATCCATGCAAACAAAGGTGTCATGGATCAACCTATTATCCCTTTATTCTCAATAATATTAGTATCATTATCTTCGATAGGATCAAATTCAACTCCATCACCCCCATTATTGCTACCTTAAATTGCAGCCTTAGGAGTTTTTATCATGTGTTTTTGTCTCTTTAGGAGTTTTGAAATATTATACTCTTTCAAAAATAATATGGAAGTTCAAATATTTAAAAGTGGCTTAAATTATAAAATGGGCGGAAATTCACCAAGTGTCCCTGAACGGCATTTTCATGCGACTTGCAACTCGACATAACTCGGAAACCGGACGTCGGATCGACGAACCGTCGACTCCGTTGGTCTCCTGGCGTGCGATTACCTCTAGGGGGCCCTCTCCCTCGTCTCCCCATGGCCCAGCGGCTTCATTGTGCATTCATTTCATAAACTAGGGTTTTGGTCAGTTTAATTGCATGCAATCTCGCATTGGTGGGTCAACTTTGCAAAAACCTCCCCCGAGCCAGTGTTGGCAGTGTTCCCACGTCGGCATTGCCCACACACACTTGCAGGAGCCAACGGCATGCAATCTTCCTGCTCCGTTTGCTTTTTGGCTCCCGGACGGAAATTCACCAAGTGTCCCTGAACGGCATTTTCATGCGACTTGCAACTTGACATAACTCGGAAACCGGACGTCGGACCGACGAACCGTCGACTTCGTTGGTCTCCTGGCGTGCGATTACCTCTAGGGGGCCCTCTCCCTCGTCTCCCCATGGCCCAGTGGCTTCATTGTCCATTCATTTCGTAAACTAGGGTTTTGCTCAATGTAATTGCATGCAATCTCGCATTGGTGGGTCCACTCTGCAAAAACCTCCCCCGAGCCAGTGTTGGCAGTGTTCCCACGTCGGCATTTCCCACACACACTTGTAGGAGCCAATGGCACGCAATCTTCCTGCTCCGTTTTCTTTTTGGCTCCCAGACGGAAATTCACCAAGTGTCCCTGAACGACATTTTCATGCGACTTGCAACTCGACATAAATTGGAAACCGGACGTCGGACCGACGAACCATTGACTCCGTTGGTCTCCTGGCGTGCGATTACCTCTAGGGGGGCCTCTCCCTCGTCTCCCCATTGTTATAGGTCAAATTTGCACCTCTCCGTCCGTGATCACCCTGACCTGTTGATCACACAAAAGGACAATTTGGATGGAGGAGCATGTTGACCTTGGACCATATGACAACTCATCCCATTTCCTGAAAATACTGGAAAACATCCAAAAATATCATTTTGAGGTATGAGCGCTACTCCACTTAAAGAGACCAGCACCCATACGCGACTCCAGTGTATAATAGTAGCGCCCATATCAATGTATACGCTACTCCTTCTTATCGAAGTAGAGCTCGACATTTAAAACTGAATGAGCGCTAGTTTTTAAACAATAGGGTAGCGCCCTATACGCTACTCCACTGAGTAATAGTCGCGTATATCTTAAAAGATGTTAAAAAAATATATTAATCCATCGAGGAGGATTAGTTGATGGTAGTTTCTTAACTTCCCCAACCTCCTCCATCGACCTGAACTGCTTCTTTAAACCTATAAATACCAAGAAGGCTAAAGGAGCAAGGTTAGAAATTATGAATACAGATGATTGCTAGAAAAGCTAGAGGATGAGTTAATGGAGAAACTTTAGGACATTGGAGAAGTTGTTACAGAAGACATTCAAACCAGAGCAGAGTCAGAACCCAGAATCTAGTTGCAGGAGCCTGCTTCATTATCAGGTATATTTGTACTGCATTCTATTTTTGACAAATAAAGGTTGAAGTGTTTCCTTGTTCCAATCTGAAGGTGTTATGAAATGGCATTTTAAGTTGGATTTATTTTGGTCAATGCTGAATATTAAACATAGTTTTTGTTTATTTTATACTTTATATGTTGCCCAAAATGTTTGAGGAAGGTATTGTTGTTGCAGGTTTGCTGAAGGAAAAGTAGATTTGGAAACTGGACACGGGACCGAGTCAAGGCTAGGATCAGACTCCGGTAAAAAGGTGTGTGCTATAAATCTACAATCTATTTCTTTTGTAAATGCCTCTGTAATAACATTAATGCACTTACCTGTCACCCCAACCAAGTTGATAGTTTAGTTTCCTGACTATAGGGTAGAAATATTCGCCAACGGACTGGCGACTCCGCTGGGGACATAGAGTTTTTGGATTTAGGAAACCTTGTTTTTGGGTGTCTTCTCAGTTTATTTTGATTTCTTCGATGTGTTAAGAACCTTTTTAGGTATCCCTTGTCTTTATCTTGCCTGCTTTCATCAACTTTTATACCTTCCAAAGTCAGTTTCCAAGCCTTTGAAATATGAGCGCTACTCTGATATATGTACAGTAGCGCCCGTTTTGGCATGGGAGCGAGTTGCTCTACTACACAGTAGAGTACATTTCCTGAAGCAGTCATTTTTTTTTATTTGCTTGTTTTTAGCCCTGTGGTGATTTGCTGACTATGCTGTAGGATCCCTTTGATGATTGCTTAAGGTTTTTAATTGTTGTTCAAGTCATAGAACCTCTCCTTAAAGTTTTTCCATCTTTTAAACCATTTGTTGACCTTTGGAATTTTTGAGACCTTCTATTGACTTTTTGGAAGACTTGGTGGTGTTTGGTGACGAACACTTTCACTTTTTTCAGACCCTGACTGCTTCTTTCCCGTTTACAAACCTGTACACTCCTGTGTCTGTTGTTTGTGGTGAAGTTGTCTGCTCTCTACTACCCCCGTCCTTTGTTTAGGGTTTGGTCTTTGGTAGAGCTTCTAGGGTGTCTTCTTTTTGGTCAAGTTTCTTTTCTTCCAGGACTTCTTGTCTTCTGCTGGTCACAAGTGCTTTTTAAACAGCTGTAGGCTAGTTTTCACCTCTCAGTTTCTTCGTGTTAGTAGGGCAGCCTGCTTGTCTACTTGTACTTGGCGTTGTGGTCTTGCTAGGGTTAGACACTTTGGGTTAGTCCTTGGGTGTTCTCTCCTTTGTTTTCTCCCATTTAGTGTCCAAGTTTATAGGCTTTTTCTTAGTAAAAAAACCTGTAGATCAAGTCTTTCTCGAGCTAGGTTTCGATAGCTATAGGCCTAAGAACGTTTGCCATACTTCCACAATTTGCATAAAAAGTTTTTATTTGGCTTTCCATTTTTTGCACAGTTCTTTTTCGATTATTGAAAAAGCAAAAAAAAAATTTGGTACTTTAAGTTAAATAGAACTTGTCTTTTGTCAATGCAAAATAGCTTAGTATATTTTGTATAATTTAAAAAAAGAAAACAAAAAATTAGTAAGTAAGTTTGCTTAGATTTTCAATTTTGAAAAAGAAGTAGATGAAAAAATAAAAAAAAAGTTTTGTTGTAAGAAGATTTGAGTATATTTGCATTTTTGTTTTCTTGTTATAACCACGTTCACACACTCACTATCCTTTTTGCGTAATAAAAGCCCCTAAAATTTGTTAATAAAATGAACTAGAAATCTTTTCTTTTTAGGGTACACTACACCAACTATTTTTGGTTAGGGTCTTGGGTTTAAATCACCTTAAACCACCCAAGATCACACATTGCGCAACAATCGTAGTGAGACTATCATAGGCAAACCCACCTCACTCAAAATTTGCCTGGGAGCATATGCAGTAGGTCATTGCGAGATCAGTTTGTGGGAATACTCCTCCTACTTGTTGTTCGAGCATATGCCAGGATCGGATTGCGTATTGGGGACTCTTTTGAGTTTCGGGCTTAGCTACCCTGCCCACGCTTTCTGATTCGACCAGTGAATGTTCCCCCAGGAATTTTCGGTGTTGTGGTATCCATAGTATCAGACTTCTAGGTTCTTACACAGGTGACAGCAGAGGGTATATCTGCTGTACCTAAGACAGACGTGGGAGGAAACCCCGTGCAGGTCTTTGGGAGGGCGGTTGGGTGATTCCAGCACTTGCACCCTTAGTCATTGTATTGTGGACCCCGGGTAACTGTCTTTCTTCCTTCGTTGATCTGTTCTGGGCCCTAATCATCCCAGACTCTTCTCCGGAAGGCACCTTTGTTTGACTAGTTTGTATACTTAGGAATTTTTAGTTGGTGTGCTGTTTGCCCCCTAGTCATAGTGGCCACTAGGTTCTAGTTTGTTTTTTATATTTATAATCACGGAGAATCAACAACTCCGTAGATCGAGAAGGATTCAGAACCTTCCACCTGTTAGAACAAAACCTATACAACCAGCTAGAAGACAGCGGGTAAACCCCGGTATTTCTTCAGAAATTACCTCTGAAATAGAATTGCTTGAAGAAATACTTATAACAGAAAACCTTGAAATTGAGGTTCCTGAGGAACCACCACCAGGTACCACAGATCAACAACATTTTAGTACTGTTGAGGTGGAAGATCTTACTTCCGCGGAGTATAGCACTCCTTTCAATCCTCCCTTAACTAATACTAGAATTCCGCTTCTGTCACCTGTTGGTTTCCAGCAGCCCCTTTTCAGTGCAGATCTTTTGTTTCCTGATCATCTGATGTCTAACACAGGAGGTGAACCAGGGGGTCCCCAAAATACCACTTTAGGTATGAATACCAGCACAATTAACCCTTCTTTTACTGCTACATCTAGTCAGGCACAAACCACATCTGTGCCTACTCCATCTTTCAGTTTCAACACTAGTACATTAGGAATGCCTAGTTTTACAACAATGGCATCTATTCCCACGTCTACTGTTGGACCTAGCAGTATGGCCAACTGTGAAACACCTTCTACTTCGCAACCGTTATATCAGATCCCTAGTACTTGGGTTTCCACACCTGTGGTAGGACCAAGTGTTTTTGCAAACATGCCAGTCATGGGTACCATGACTGCACCGTCCACATCAGCTTCTACTGGTTTCAACAACTTTGTAGGCCCTAACTTGAATCAGGGTAGCATGCCTGCAAATAATGTTCCTTTTTCCTTATTTTCAGGGGGAGGGGGCAACATTTTCAACCAGCAATATGGCGGGGCTAACACCCAGCCACAATGGACGAACCAGCAAAGCACTAATCCGCTCTCGTATGGGTGGGGAAATTTTAATAATTCTTTCTCACAACAACAACAACTGGCAGGGGGCAACCCCTACCAACAAATACCTGGGGGTAACCCCTACCAACAGTTAACTGGGGGTAACCCCTATCAACAGTTGGTAGGTGGCAACTCCTATCAGCACATGGCCGGGGGAAACCCTTATCACCAAATGGTTGAGGGCAACCCCTACCAACAATTCATGGGACAAACGATGGGTGCTTTCCCTTATCAAGCTTCATCTTACTGGCCTCATTTACCTTTTCTGGCAACTTTGAATTTGCCAGACCTTTCGAAACTGACAAATGATCCTGTGTGTCATAACGCCACATGGCCATCAGTTCCCACCAAATTACCTTCGGATATTCCCAAATTCAAAGGCAAAGCTGGTGAAGATCCTGGTGACCATGTCACTACCTTTCACTTGTGGTGTTCTTCAAATTCGTTGAACGAGGATTCCATCAGATTGAGACTGTTTCAAAGGACCTTAACTGGTCCCGCAGCCAAATGGTACATTGAGTTACCTGCGGCCACTTTCTCTAGTTTTGGGGATCTAGCAACCGTCTTTTTGAACCATTTCCAACTTCCTGTTCGGTATGATGCCAGAACAGAGCTTTTGTCTACTTTTAGACAAAACAAAGCCACTCACCTATCCGACCACATTCAGGAGTGGCGAAGAAGGAAGAGGCTCATAAGGGCCAATATCCCTCCAGAGTTCCTGCTTGAGTGGTACTTGAAATCACTCCTTCCTTATATTTCTAAGGAAGTAGCGACATCTGGAGTTTCCAATGAAGAAGAAGCCATCTTAAGGACTCAACAGTTAGACCTTGTATACGCACAATCTGGTTTACTATACGAGATTATAACTGACGCACCGAGATCAAACATTGATCTGAGTAGACCCAAATCTGGACCACATGCTGACGGCATAGTGGGTTCAGTTAACTCTGCAGCCTTCGAAGCACTGACCAAACAGGTCCAAGCCTTAACTGTCAAACATTCGACTGCAGACATTGCTTCCGTCACAACCTCTCCTTCTACTTTTGAATCTGTTAATCAGGTTCAGAACAATCAAAAGGGCCCTCGGCAGCCCAACAACAAAAAGAAGGGCAAGAAAGGAGAGGGGAACCAACAAAATCCCAAAAACGATAATGCCGAAGAGGGCAACAAAGAAGAGAAGAAGGTTAGGTTCCCTTGTAAACTTTGTAAACAAAACCACCTTACTCATCAATGCCCTCTACTAGAAGAAGCCCAGAAGCTCTTAAGAGAGAAGAAGCCTGCCGTCTTGAAAGATCCATTTCCTAAAGGGCAAGGCTCAACTTTTGGCACCTCCAAAACTGGGGGCACTTCGCACGCTTCGGTTGATCAAACATTCATAAATATGGTCAACTCAAATGCACTTTTGCAAACCAGAGCTAAGAACTATACCCCAGAAACGCAGAGAAAGGATAAGGAGATTGTTGAATCCTCCACTCCACTCCACATACCTGTGGACCCAATGCCCAAGATTCCGAAAGGTGTCTTGAAGAGGGCATCGCACAATCCCAACACACGGGCTGCTTCCAATTACAATGTGGTTGAAGATCTAGCCGAAACCCCTTGTGCCATGTCTACTCTAGAAGTCTTGCAGAGTTGTCCATTGCAACGAAATGCACTTCTGGCAGCTGTTGGGAGTATGGAGTCCTCCAACATGTCTGCGCGATTTGACATGCCTAATGTCAAATACTGGTTGCCATATCACGTTTCCCTCTAGATTGAGGTCGTTCATGGTCCAATGACCATCAGACGAGCTGTGGTAGATGAGGGAGCGTCGACTTGCGTAATGTCTATTTCCTGTTGGAAAGCTCTAGGTTCTCCTAAGTTAGTCCATTCCAACACAATGCTTACTGCATTTGATGGCAGAACTTTCCGTCCACATGGAGTTTTGCCATCATTTAATGTCACTTTGGCCGGTAAGACAGTTGCTGTTGAGATTGAAGTTCTGGACGCTCCGCTCGATTACAACATGTTATTGGGCAGGAGTTGGACTTATGCCATGCAAGCTATAGCATCGGCAGTTTTTCGAGTGGTCATGTTCCCATTTGACGGTAAGATCGTTACAGTCGATCAACTTTATTTCACTCAAGGAAAACACCAGACTTCTTCGGAAACCACGATTCCTTTGGTTGATCAAACCGCCCCGGTTAAGGAGAGTTTAGGAGCAGGGTTGTATGGTTCGTTAATAGGCACTTTCGAAATCCCCTCCCCTGTTCTTTTTATGCGTTCTGATGTGGGTACCATTACTGAAACATTTACGGTCGGTTTAAGAACTGATCCTTGGATCCTTCCTACCACGTCAGATCCTTTTGTGCCTCCCTCCATTGCAGAAATGGTCTATATGGAAACTCAACGCGCTGCAATGGAACATATCATGACTCCACTAGTCTCTGTCGAGTCAGATATGGACTATGCTCCGGCATGGTCACTGAATTCTACTCACTCATTCGATTGTTTAGACACGGTTTTGCCATCTGATGAAGCCATCTTAGAAGTTATGATGGGCCTGGACCAACCTTGGGAACATATGCATCACAGGTCCTACATACTTCCAGATCTGGATAGAATTGAGAGAGGAGAATTCCCTGTGAGACCCGGCGGATTGGTTGATTTGTCATCTTCTCCTTCTACTTCAAAAGTTGTTTATGCTGAAGGGAACATGGCTAATATTTCAAGAACAATTCCAATCAACATTTCCACCAAACCCGGGGTCGTGGAAAATATTTTTATTGGTGCAGACTGTTCTCCAGAAGAGATAGCTCTGTATACAAAACTGTTTAAAGAATTTCGTGACATCTTTTCCTGGTCATATGAGGAGATGCCAGGTATTGACCCAACCATTGTGGAGCATGTCATCACGACATACCCTAACGCGAAACCTGTGAGGAAAAAGCTCCGTCCCGTAAACCCTAGAAAAGTAGCCGCCATCAAAGCGGAGGTTGAAAAGTTGCTCAAAGTCGGTTTCATTTATCCGATCGATATGACAGAATGGGTTTCAAACCCCGTTCCGGTTGATAAAAAGCAAGGCACTATTAGAGTTTGTACTGACTTCCGAGATTTGAACAAAGCTTGTCCGAAAGACAACTATCCCACACCATTTATCGATCAAATCATAGATGCGTGTGCAGGACATGAGATGTTCTCTTTTATGGATGGTTTTTCGGGATACAATCAAATAGAGATCAAACCTGAAGATCAGCATAAAACAACTTTCATTTGCCCGTGGGGCACCTTTGCTTATCGGAAAATTCCATTTGGTTTGAAGAATGCTGGGGCTACCTTCCAGTGAGCAATGAATTTTGCTTTTCATGACATCAAACACATTGTAGAACCTTACTTGGATGATCTCCCGGTGCGATCTCGAAAGAGATGGGACCATCCGGATCACCTTAGACAAGTGTTTGAAAGATGCAGAAAATATAAGATTCGTTTGAATCCGAACAAATGTGTATTCCGTGTCGAATCGGGACGTTTACTAGGTTTCATTGTCTCTAATCGTGGTATAATGGTTGACCCACTTAAAGTTGAGGCAATTGTAAATCTACCTCCTCCTCGCACCTTGCGACAACTTCAAAATCTGCAAGGCATGTCTAATTTCTTACGGCGATTTATAATAAACTACGCCAAAATTACCAAAGGTTTTATGAGGCTACTTAAACAAGATTCTTACTTTGTGTGGGACGAAGCTGCACAATCATCCTTTGAAGCGTTAAAAAAGGCACTTCTTTCAGCACCCTTGTTAAGCCCGCCAGATTACTCAAAAGATTTTCTTTTATACCTGGCAGCGTCCCTTACTACAATTGGTATAGTTTTGGTTCAGGAAGACGATATGTTCCAAGAACATGTTGTCTACTATCTTTCTCGGGCATTGATAGCCCCTGATGTTAAATACTCGCACGTTGAGAAGTTAGCACTTGCTGCGGTCTATGCAGTCCAGAGGCTTCGTCACTATATACTTTTACGAACTACTACAGTGATAGCAGAAGTCAACCCTTTCCAGTACGTTCTCACCCGACGAATCATCGGTGGGAAATACAATAAATGGATTGTGATTCTAGAGGAATTCGATTTGGTATTCCAATCAGCCAAATCGAAAAAATCACTAGTGTTCGCTGAATTAATCTCAGAATTTCCAAGTGACCTAGAATGCGTAGAGGAAGAAACATCATTCCTTGATGAACATATCTTTCTCATCACCTCCTCTGACCCATGGTACGGAGATATTTTAATATATCTCCAGACTTTGAGGTGTCCTACTACTTTTTCCCGAGAAGAGCGACGTAAGCTTAAAACCCATGCGAAAAATTACCTTATTATCTCTGATACTTTATATCGGCGTGGGGTAGATTCCATTTTACGACGTTGCTTAACTAGGGAAGAAGCTGAAGCAGTGTTAAATGATGCCCACAGTGGAGCTTGTGGGGGACATCTTTCCGGGTTGGCAACAGCTCAGAAGATACTGCGTGCCGGATATTTTTGGCCCACGATCTTTAAAGATTGTGTGGAAGCAGTGAAACACTGTCGACCGTGTCAGTTTTTCACTAAGAAAATGAGGGCACAACCAGCTCCTCTTCATCCTGTAATTACAGCAGGTCCCTTCACAAAATGGGGGGTTGATTTCATGACATGCAATCCAGTTTCAGCTGGAGGACATCATTACATCATCGTTGCCATTGACTACTTTACTAAGTGGGCATAGGCAATGCCTACTGTTAAGGCAGATGGAGAAACTGCCGCTTATTTCGTATTTAATCAGATCATAGCACGGTTTGGCATACCTAAAGAGATAGTGACTGATCATGGTAGTCATTTCCAAAATAGCATGATGACTGAGTTATATACAATGCTTGGTTTTCGACAAGAACATTCGTCCTCATACTATCCTCAGGCGAATGGACAAGTTGAAGCAGTGAATAAAACCTTAAAGGTTATATTACAACGAACTGTTAATGCCAGTAGGAATAACTGGAACATCATGCTATACCCGGCTCTTTGGGCTTACCGAGCCAACGTTAAGACTGCTACTGGTTTCTCTCCCTTCCAACTTGTGCATGGGATAGAAGCAGTTGTGCCGATTGAATGCGAGATTCCTTCGCTAAAACTAGCAGTTCAGTTACTACCCGATACTTCAATACTCGAAGAACGTTTGTTACGCTTAGAACATCTAGATGAACAGCGCCGGGATGCGCTTACAACAAACGAAGTTCACAAAAAACGAGTCAAAGGACAGTACGACAAATCCGTTAAACCTAGAGTTTTCATTGAAGGAGATTTGGTCCTACTTTGGGATCAAGACAAAGAACCTTTAGGACCCGGTAAATTCAAATCCAGGTGGCTCGGACCTTATATCATTTCTAAAGTATTGAAGAAAGGTGCCTACGAACTGGTAGATTACGAAGGTAATAAGTTGGACGAGCCTAGAAATGGGCTCTACCTGAAGAAGTACTATGCCTAGGTTGAAGTATTTTTTCTTGTAACATAGCTGTATATTTTTGTATAGTTAGTTTTGTTATGCTCGTTAGGTGATCTTATGTGTGTTTCTCGTTTCGTGTACCAGATGTCAACCGCACATTTCCTAGGATTTGCTGATGGCACCAGTCGCCACACCTGTCAGTTGGCTGCAGCAGCTTGGGTCATTTATTCACCCGCTGACCAACTTGTCTCTTTGGGGGGGTTTTGTTTGGGACCTACCACGAACAATGTGGCTGAATACAGTGCAGTTATAGAACTTCTCCGAGATTCCCTCAGTCATGGCATTTCATACCTGGAGGTAAGGCTTGACTCACAACTAATTGTATTTCAGTTAACAGGTGTCTATCGGATCAGAGATCCAGGATTGCTACGTCAGTTTCTACGAGTTAGATTATTGGAAAGACATTTTCATTCTATCAGATATGAACACATTCCAAGAAATTTAAACAATTTAGTTGATTCATTAGCAAACTATGTGTTAGACTGGCATTTGCATCATACATTGTAAACAACATTCCACACATAAAATTTAAAACGCATACACATGTAAATAACCGATACTGTATATATAACTGGTACCGTATCAAAAAATATGAGTTTCGAGTCATGAGTCTCTCAAGTCAAGTCATAAAAGTACAAAAGCTGGGCATGGTAGCCTCAAAAATATATACATATAATGTTTTTCTTCTCCTATGGAGAAGGAGGAACCTCCTCATCATCTACCGCATTGCGGTAGCATATCACTAGTCTAGCAATCCTCCGCAGCAATCTAAGCCATGCTGGGGGCACCCCAACAACATCTTCCTGCATGTCAACTGGTATCTGGTCCATGCGGCATGCAGGAATCTCATGAGTCAACCGACTCATTTTTCTCTCCAGGGTTCCCAACATAGCTTCGGCTGCGGTGATATCAGCTGGCCTCACATAGATGGTAGGATGGCCCTCGGGATGAACAGGTCCAACATCTGCATTTGACACTTGATTAGAACTCCAAATTCATTCATAAAAATCAAATACTTGAAAAGTTTGAAAAAATTAAATAAATTCTCAAAAGTAAACATACCAATATCTCCCCAGGCTCCACCTGGCGGAAGTACCAGCTCTGGATCGTGACGGAAATCCAATCCAGCATAGGGAAACTGCTCAAAAGCGGGAACCTGCCTCTCCCACCACCCCCAAAAGTCATCAGTGTGGTAACAATAGTGACTCTCCCCACCACCCTGGCGGAGAAAAATGTCACCCCAACGGCCTAGTCTGGGCTCACGGGGGTTAACCTGTGGTAGAGGCATTCCCAAACTAATAGCAGGCATCCTCTCGAAGAAGAATGTACACAAGATACTCCCGTACCCGAAATTCTTCATTGTGCCGTATTTGCAACTTGTCAATTGATACTTCATGTTTGCCAACAAGCTAGTACTCCAATCATAAACATGGCCATGCAAGCACTGTACACCGATATGCATTGAATGCCTAGAAGCTAAGTGTTGTGATGCACTATCGGATACCCGGTTGATCATGCTCACTATCACTTTCAGCGGGAGACCATCAATAGTTGAAATCAGGATTTGGCTTCCTGATTTTTCTGCTCCGGCAACACAGTATGTATTTACATATTCTTGCACTGATCGTGCACCCAAACGAGATGTCCCTTTTAGATTGATTACGTCTCCTCTCCTTGAGAGACCGGTAATAAAGTATATATCCTCAACGGTAAGCTCAAGAGTTTGCCCCCGGATGATGAAGGTATTAGTATCGACATCCCAATACTGAATCAATCTCCGAAACAGCTTGTTTAGTGCCCGCATGTTTACGGTTCGATAAAATTTCAACAAACCGCATCTACGGAGCGCATGGAGGGTAGCTGGGTCTTGCATGGCTAGTCTATCCATGTCTTCATGCTCCCTTTCCCTCCATTGTAAGACCATCCTGCACAAAAACCCCAAAAATTTTGAGTCTCGGCGCTTTAAAATGGCTTTGCAAGTATGTACGCTACTGTGTATACTACACAGTAGCGTGTAGGCGCTACTCTGTTTGAGCAAAGTAGCGCCCATTGGGCTTGTACGCTACTCTTGTGTATACACAGTAGCGCCCGCGCATAAAACCTTATGAGCATCGCGTTTCGGGCCATTTTTCCTCAAAATTTTAAAAATAAACCATTGAAATGCAAGTTTGGTTGATTTCTACTTACTTGGTGGAAGAAGTTTGGTGATTGGATGCTCCGTTTGATCACGGTGGAGATTTGAAATTCGTGAAATGGTGCCCAATGTTTGCCCTACAACACAAAATGAAAATTGATTTTTTAACAATGCAATTATATATAAAATTGGATTTTAATTTTTACCCATAATTTTTAATTTTCCATAGTTTCAAAAACTTTCAAAAACCCTAATTAATCAATTGAAACACAAAATAAGGTTTAACACTGATCCAAGTTCAATTTTCACTCAATTGTTGTCGGATTCGTCTCCTCAGCTCAAATTTCTTAATGATAGATCTTGTCAGTTAGCTAAACATTCCAAATTCATATATCATTTAAGATTTTTGCGACATCAACTAATATTTTGTTGAAGACCTAGTTTTGGCAGGACATGAAGTTACGATCTCAGAAGCTGACCTTTAAGTCATTTTAAGCTCTTGTTTGGACTATTTAAACCTAAAAAAGATTGCCGAGCAGACTTGTCCCCTTCGAGCTCGTTAAAGTATCCGAAGGCTCATCCACTCAGGTATAGAATTACCCCTTTTCCGGGCCTCAGTGGATTAACTACGGAAAAGGGATAATCTAGGTATACGTCTGTATGCACTAGAAGAGTTCTCCTTTCATTGTTTTATACTTTTTCGGGGGAGGAGACTAACTATACGAAAAAGGACCTTCTGGAGTCTCTCTTTAGGGTTTTCAGACTCTCTAAATATGAAAATACCAAGCGAGCATTCACCTACTCGGGCTCGATGTGAAATCCACGAGAGGGTAAGTAGAGGACTGTTTAAGTTTTTCAACTCTATAAACAAGAAAACACCGCCGAGCACAGACCAATCCGGGCTCGATATAAAATCCACGGATAGGTGAAAGAGGATTGTTTAAGTTTTTCAGACTCTATAAACAGGAAAACATCGACGAGCATTAATCTGCTTGGGCTCGATACTAAAATCCACGAGCTGATATATGGAGTTATTGTTTAAGTTTTTCAGACTCCTTAAAATTGAAAACACCGGGGAGCAAGAACAGATCTCGGCTCGATACTAAAATCCAGAGATCAGTACATATAGAGTAATCTTCTATCTCTTCTTCAAACTCTTTAAATTATGAAGAAGGTACTGAGTCTTCCTCCTATGGGCTCGTTAAACTATTTACATTGTTGGACCTATTGAGTTTTCATTCTTTCTTGGACTCATTAAATCCACAAGAAGGGTATTCTTTTATCTAAAAAGAATAAGGAACGGGAAAACATATCATATCTTCATTGTTAAAGGCAGTTTCAGTCAAGTCCTATCCTTGAACACAGCACCTACTTGAGTCTATCTTGTCGTGGGTTTAGTTTTTGGCCTCAGGGTGAACCTTTCCTCCGAGTTATTTACTCCCCCGGTTGGTTATTCTTCCAACCATATGGAGGGTCTGTTAATGTCTCTTACATTTCAAACTTATTTACCCCATTATGTCAGACACTGCCTAAGTCACTTTGTGTCGTGCTCACTGTTCAAGGATATACCATGTGTCGGCCATTCTGCAGTTTACCTTGACCTCATGTGTCGGCCTTCCTAGTGTCAGTATTGTCGCATATTATTCCATATCAGCTCTTACCAGTTGAGTGTTCCTCGAGTTGGATGATGGAGGATGCCTTAAGGCCTCCCTTCCAACGGACTTCTTCCCATCAACATCAACTCATTATTCTGGGATTGAAGTTTAGAGTTTCGGTTAGTACCTTGGAGATTGCAGTCACCAGTGGCAATTTTCCTCGCTGTTGAATGATGAGAATACATCAATGTCTCTTCTTTGACAGGATTCCCAAGTGTTCGACTCCAAGTCCATCTATTCACATTTGGCGAATCGTACTTGGTACCTTGGACCCCATCATCATTATCGGTGGAAGTCCTCGCGTTTGTTAACGGTATACATCAATGACCGGTAATCAGACAATGCCCTCCATGTTCGACTGTCAACTCATCTATTCACATGGTTCGGGTTTGTACCTAGGGTTGTTGTGGGATGAAGACCTTGGGATTTTGATGACATAACCTCATTTTGTTATCACCAAAGTTGCGCAAGACTGAGCCTCACTTATATACGGCTCTCCATGAGACATAGATCCAGTGTGTTGTTATGGCTATGATCTCTCAGTTTGACATGGATCCACGCTTGTATTTCAAGTGGCCATGCTTTTATATACATCTCCTTGTTATGTATCGGAGATCATGTTGTATCACACTACACATCTATAAGATGTCAACAATGTAATTGCACGCTGACCTTGATCTTTGTTGCAGGTTTCTTGCGACTTGTTCTGCGGTTCTGTGCTCCTCTTCTGGTTTTGGATTATAATGTATTTCGGCCATCGTTTCTCTCTAACCTCACACATTAGGGGGCATCTGTTATAGGTCAAATTTGCACCTCTCCGTCCGTGATCACCCTGACCTGTTGATCACACAAAAGGACAATTTGGATGGAGGAGCATGTTGACCTTGGACCATATGACAACTCATCCCATTTCCTGAAAATACTGGAAAACATCCAAAAATATCATTTTGAGGTATGAGCGCTACTCCACTTAAAGAGACTAGCGCCCATACGTGACTCCAGTGTATAATAGTAGCGCCCATATCAATGTATACGCTACTCCTTTTTATCGAAGTAGCGCTCGACATTTAAAACTGAATGAGCACTAGTTTTTAAACAATAGGGTAGCGCCCTATATGCTACTCCACTGAGTAATAGTCGCGTATATCTTAAAAGATGATTAAAAAATATATTAATCCATCGAGGAGGATTAGTTGATGGTAGTTTCTTAACTTCCCCAACCTCCTCCATCGACCTGAACTGCTTCTTTAAACCTATAAATACCAAGAAGGCTAAAGGAGCAAGGTTAGAAATTATGAATACAGATGATTGCTAGAAAAGCTAGAGGATGAGTTAATGGAGAAACTTTAGGACATTGGAGAAGTTGTTACAGAAGACATTCAAACCAGAGCAGAGTCAGAACCCAGAATCTAGTTGCAGGAGCCTGCTTCATTATCAGGTATATTTGTACTGCATTCTATTTTTGACAAATAAAGGTTGAAGTGTTTCCTTGTTCCAATCTGAAGGTGTTATGAAATGGCATTTTAAGTTGGATTTATTTTGGTCAATGCTGAATATTAAACATAGTTTTTGTTTATTTTATACTTTATATGTTGCCCAAAATGTTTGAGGAAGGTATTGTTGTTGCAGGTTTGCTGAAGGAAAAGTAGATTTGGAAACTGGACACGGGACCGAGTCAAGGCTAGGATCAGACTCCGGTAAAAAGGTGTGTGCTATAAATCTACAATCTATTTCTTTTGTAAATGCCTCTGTAATAACATTAATGCACTTACCTGTCACCCCAACCAAGTTGATAGTTTAGTTTCCTGACTATAGGGTAGAAATATCTGCCAACACCCATGGCCCAGTGGCTTCATTATGCATTCATTTCGTAAACTAGGGTTTTGCTCAGTGTAATTGCATGCAATCTCGCATTGGTGGGTCAACTCTGCAAAAACCTCCCCCGAGCCAGTGTTGGTAGTGTTCCCACATCGGCATTGCCCACACACACTTGCAGGAGCCAACGGCACGCAATCTTCCTGCTCCGTTTGCTTTTTGGCTCCCGGACGGAAATTCACCAAGTGTCCCTGAACGACATTTTCATGCGACTTGCAACTCGACATAACTCGGAAACCGGACGTCGGACCGACGAACCATCGACTCCGTTGGTCTCCTGGCGTGCGATTACCTCTAGGGGGCCCTCTCCCTCGTCTCCCCATGGGCCAGTGGCTTCATTGTGCATTCATTTCATAAACTAGGGTTTTGCTCAGTGTAATTGCATGCAATCTCGCATTGGTGGGTTAAATTTGCTCACCTTGCAAATATCATCCATCAAATAGAAATGTGATGGAGTTGAAATCAATGGATTGCTTGTCACAATAGGCATTCATAAGTTTGCGTAATTGAATACTCCTCTTAATCCCTAAAAAATACTTCATTCCCATCCTGCAGATCCCAAACAATGTCAAAGGTAAGAAGGATTTCCATATAATCCAAATATATGTTTTTTTTCAAATATATTTTACATGGAAACATAGCAAAATGGAATCTAATATTTCGTTTGCATTGGGAAGAAAAGATTGGCAAGGCCAACATTGGCTTCCTTTTCGATTAATATCTCCATTTATAATTCCATAGATTTATATTTCTATTTAGTGGATTAATGGATTAATACTTCAGTTTATAATGACACTTAACGTGTTTATAATTACAAAGCACATCCGGCTACATGTTTCTTAGTTGTTGTACATGCAACATGCATTCATAAATTCCACCTAGAAAAAACAGTTGTCTTAATCCTAACTGTATACATTGCATGAGAATAAACACCATCAATCTCATTTTTGAGACTTGGTTGTCATGTTAATGCAAATGTAAATGTAAAGGTTGCCTTTACAGGACTTTTGAAACTGAGTGTGGGAAAGGGGATCATGATCGAGATGTTGTGTGCATAAAAATTACATTCTGCAGGTAGATGGAACAAGAAGACGAGAAGAGGACTCAATAAGGAAAGGACATGTGCAAAGATATTTTTGGGAGGTGGTTGATGTAGATCAATCACATAGAATAATGCATGGAATTTGTGGATTTCATTTAGTTTGAAACTCAAACAATGTTATAGTACAAATATGGACAAGAAAATTGTATTACTTATGTGGCTAATGTAGTAGCAGTGAATGCGATGATTGTGAATCCATGGACTGGGTTCATAGATGTGATTTCTATCACTCCCCATTATTCTAGGTATAAATATTGAATTATCCTAGTTGGATGAGGACTAATCAACCATTTCACCACATTATGATCATGTCTCAAATCTTGTACAACCAAGTTTAGTGAATATGAGATTAAATCTTATCAACTAGCATGAATAAATTACATTTTGTCTATTTAGTGGACTCACACGTTGGAACTGATGTTTTTTAAAATGAACATATATGCAATGGTCTCCCTGAAAGATAATGAATGGGGCACTCACTATTTGTTGGCATGTTCCTTAAAGGCGAACCAAACCCTCATGTCTCACTAATAGATGACAATGGTGATCAACTTGTAATCAGTTTGATGGTTATTAAAGGATAATATCTAACACTGGATGACCAAACATGGAAGAAGGTTGGTTATTTATTTCAAGATTAGACTAGGTGAATCTATATACCACTTTACAAACTTAGTTTTCGATACAAACCTCAAACTACAAACAATGCCAAGGAAGCACCCATCAAAGGTATGATACTTCAAGCCTCATTGTGAACATGAAAAGTTAATGGAGATCATTAGTAATAGACATGATCCAAATGGTCTACTTAAATGACCATAGGTAAGTAGATAAGTGAGATTGCCTAACATGGTCACTCTTGTGTTATATTCCAAGGTATATGGGTTGTTTGTTATTTTTGTTAATTTTTCAATTCATTTATGTAGATTACTCATATTAAATTGTTCATAATGAATTAGTCTAATAATGGTGTCCTTGTATGTGTCCAGATTATCCAAAGAATCATAAGCACATGAAATCCCATCAATAAGAACAATGGTCTTTTTCAACACCACCAAAGAAAAAATCAGAAAAATGAAATGACCTACTTCAAAAATTATTTTATTACTTATTGTGCATGGTCCATCAAACAAAAGGTAAACAAACACAATTATATGGCCTACAATGTAGGTCTTTTGATGCTCTATTTCACAAGGTTTTAACAAACACACTTGTTGTGATCATCATTAAAGTCTACAATTTCTTTCAATGAATGTGCCAAATTGACCTAACAACATAGGAAATTGAAAACCACATCCATTGAAAGGAATAATTCAGTTTTTTTTGTCATGAATTAATTTACTATGATGGATTTATGGCTCCCGGCAGTGTTCCCATGTCGGCATTTCCCACACACACTTGCAGGAGCCAACGGCACGCAATCTTCCTGCTTCGTTTTCTTTTTGGCTCCCGGACGGAAATTCACCAAGTGTCCCTGAACGACATTTTCATGCGACTTGCAACTCGACATAACTCGGAAACCGGACGTCGGACCGATGAACCATTGACTCTGTTGGTCTCCTGGCGTGCGATTACCTCTAGGGGGCCCTCTCCCTCATCTCCCCATGGCCCAGTGGCTTCATTGTGCATTCATTTCGTAAACTAGGGTTTTGCTCAGTGTGGGAGTGTGCAATTTTTGCACACGGGGGTCAACTTTGGAAAATCATCCACCGGGCAAGTATGGCTAGTGTTCCTAGCCCGAACCTGTCTAGACACACCTGCAGCTCTCCCTGGAACCCAGTTTTATTGCATGGTTGGAGTTCTATTCCCTCGGTAGGTATCCAGCAGGTGTCCCTGAAGGCCTTCTGGTAGTGAGATGGGACGAGCCATAAAATGAAGACCGTGGCTCGGATCGACGAACCGTCGACTCCGTTGGATTCAGCACACCGGGATAGTGCCAAGGGTGCCCCTCCCCTCCTACCTGGTGGCCCATGTGTCACCTTGCAGGTCCATCTTGGAAACTAGGGTTTTGCTCAGTGTGGGAGTGTGCAATTTTTGCACACGGGGGTCAACTTTGGAAAATCATCCACCGGGCGGGTATGGCTAGTGTTCCTAACCCGAACCTGCCTAGACACTTTGGAAACTAGGGTTTTGCAGGTCCATGATGATGATGATGGTGATGATGATGAAGATGTTGATGATGATGGCTTGGTCTAAGGTGGTGCTCTCAAATAGCTAATTCATTATGAAATATTTAACAAGACATGAATTAAATTTAATATAAGTGTATTGTTTAATATAGTGAGCATGAATTGAATTAATTTTGTTGGGTGAAGCCAATAACCAACATGATGAACATAATATAATTTTAGGGTTTACTGATCATATGTAAAAAATGGCATATTCATAAACTTGACATACAAGAGAACTTTTGGCATATTTATAAACAACGTAAACGTAAATTTGGCATATCAAGAACGCAAAATTGACATATTCATATGAAACATACATGTGAAAATTGAGCATATATCAATATTCAATTACAAATAGTATAAATAGTATAGTATTAAAAGTATGTAACGTACCTCATCATGCTAGATCCCACCTATTATCATACAACCAAGCCCTCCGGATCATCTCTTATACTGATGGTCTCCATTAGTCTCTCGTGCTCTGTATCCGGTAAGAAGTAGCGTACCTTCGATGTATTTCGACTAGGCATTGTTCGTACCTGAAGGTTTGTGCCAATGATTAAGTTGGTAAAGTGATACACACTTGCACCTGGTTTGTAATCCCTGTAAACATATCCACCCTTCTTTCTTCCATTGCTGTCCCGTGTCAAGTATTCACCTTTAACAACCATAGACCCAGTTGGAAAGTGGTTGTTTTCATCGTCAGTCATGGACACAATGAGGGTTTGCTTTCCATCTATACAGCGTGCCAACCAGTATTCATCACCCCATTCAATATCTTTTGAGGCAACCACTACGTATATGTGCCCTGCATTATATGATTGTAGGTATATGATCAAAATATTTTTCGTGTGATACAAGGCCATTAATGTGCATTTGAAGACTACGTAAACAAACAAAAAATGTTAAGGAAATGCATCATACCGGGTTGTACAAGGTCTGAGACATGATCAAAATCTGCAGAAATAGATGATTGGTCTTCTTCCAACGGAGTTAACTCAACAATTGCACGCTGATCAAGTGGAAGTGATATGCGATCCCATCCATCAACCCAATCCAATGATTCACACCCATCCCAGTCACCATCACAACAAGGCGGGCAAAAACAAGCAAGTTTTCTGGTCCAAATTTCAAATACTGGGTTATCAGAGCTTCGAACCGAATGAAAGCCACAAGTCCCAAGCACAGTTTTGCATTCCCATGCATGTGAAAGATCTATGTCTACCACCTCCCAAAAAAATCTCTCCACATGTCTCTTTCTTGTGGATTCTACTCGCATAGTTGATTCCTCTCCCATTACTGACGTGCACCACCTGACTATAGATTGAGCATTTAGAACAGTAGATTCTGTATATACTTTCAATTCCTCTCTTCGTAGGGCTATTTTGACACATGCTCCGGCTCCATCATGCTCTCCTTTACCATGCCCAGTCTCAAAATAGTTCCACATATGTGGCACTTTGTAGTTTTTATGCAATGAACACAACCACTGAAATATGCGTGCATTTTTGAACTGACCAGCACACCCATCAGACCAAATCCAGTGTCGGTCCATCTGTATGTTCCTTCCCTTCAAGTGATCATAGAACATGATGAAGCAATGATGTACATAGTGGAATTCGTGGCACCTATCATCACTTATGTAGAAGTGATATTCCTTCAGAATTTCTCTTTGCTCTTCAGTGCTATTTGGGCCATGCCTATATGTGATATGGACCATCAAGGAAACCTGCTCAGAGTGATAATACTGACTTTGGATCTCATTTTGAGGTTGCAGAGTGTAGTTCTCGGCAAAATCAACAACTGAAAGTATAGTACCAAGGGGAAATGTATCTCTGCATATTCTAAACTTCTCATCTTGCCATCATGCCACGTGGACATGCTGAACATATTGATGTGTCTTTTCAATAAATTCCTTGATGAAGTCACTAACTTGTACCTGGTGACACAAAATGATCTCAATGTCAGTTTTTTGTTGTAAGTAAGGATTGAAATGTAACCGTTACAACATAATTTTATAGATATAAATGCATACCTGAGATGTCACCAATTGTATTTTTTTGCTTTCTTTCCCTGGGACTATTTCATAGTTGATATATTTGAAACTTTTCATGTCTGTAACCATTTTCCCAAATTCACTATCTCCATTCTCGTGCATACATTGACTCAATAATGCCATTCCAGCACAGTTGGAGAATGTTCCATCCAAACAAGATTTTGCATCGTATGTTTGCCCCTCGGGCCTATTGCACATGATGCTATGAATGAATTCTCTTGATGAAGTCGGTGGTATTGTCATGGAGCAATCTTGCACAATGTTAGTATGCAACACACGACGAATGTACAAAAATGTTTCATAGTAATATTCATATTCTACATGGTATCTACAACAACAAGTGTTACGAAGAGTATTTATTCTAACATACCATGGCTTACATTTCTCAAAAGATCTTTGCCCCAAGTTCAATTGTCTATGCTCAATCTTAAATTTCTCGTAAAGCTCTGTCTGTGTTATATCAAGAAGATGCTTAGTATGTGGTTCACGATCCTTTGAACCCCTTCTTAGTTTTAGTACATCCTTTCGGTTTGAAGAAGGCCTTGTGTGATCATGCCAAAAACTGTGCACTAGTCCCTTTACTGCATCAACTAGCTTCATGTCACGACGTGGCAACCGACCAACAAAGGCCCAAAAATATGTCTGATCGGTTGTGTCAAGATGTTCTCTTCTAATAGAATACCTGCGGAGGGTTTTTACATTCAAATTAACTAGTTCGGATGTAGGCCTGAGAGTACGAAGGGCCCTAGTGTTCTTATCTGCAATTGATTGTGACAACACATGACGAGCAGCATTGCGGTCCTTTGAACATGTGTTCTTACCAATTTTACCAAATGCATCTACTAGGCTTTTAACTATATGAGAACTTGGTTCAGAATTCTTTATCATCTTTATCCCTAACTTTTTCCTAACAACATTCATGCTCCTAGATTTTAACAATGATAAAAATAATCTACATTTATCTCCATCACATTTAGAAACAAAATATTTATCAAGTATCTATTGAGTTTGATAAGCAATACTACGTTTAGATAGCGTACCTTCAATGGAATTCATAAGTCTTTCATCAACTTGTATACGCTTCGGAGTTCTTCGACGTGTGCTTGCTAATGGAGGTAAGGGGGTTGGAATTGTACCATGTAGCGCATCACCAAGACGCTCTAGTGTTTCAGTAGTAGCTTGGTGTCCTTCATTCTCTTCCTGGTAGTTGGGTGGTGGAAGTCCAACATCCTCATCCATGGTCTGTGGAAGTCCAACATCCCCTTGTGGAAGTCCAACATCCTCATCGATGGTGTGGATAACATTCTCTTCTTCAACAGTAGGCAAAATGTCCAACGCCTCTCTAACTTCATCGCTTATATAACCACATCCAGATAGCAAATTGGGTGTTTCTTCGTGAGCTTCATCTTGAGATGGTAACTTATCACTTTGACTTGAAGTGGGAATTGAAACATCCCCTAATGAGCACCTATGTTTTGCTTCTTGATTACTTCCATGGGGTGCTTGTTCAACAACTATTGTGGAAATTGAAGGTCCCTATTGTCGTGGATTAATAGGATGAACCATGGTATCCTCTACAATTGGATTTGGATTAGTTTCCAAAGAAAGCCTCCGATTCATCATGTATATTCTTTTCTTTTCTTTCTCTTCTTCAATGACTTCTTGAGGTCTCTTGTTCCTTGTTGATTTGTTTACTCAGTTACGTGCATTCCCCATCACCACAATGATCAATTCAATATAGTTTGTTTTTGTTGCTCCTCAATTACAAGCTGTTCAATAATAAGCAAATGGAAGTTCTTCCTTGTTGGTCTTGAAGCTTGATATCTTATCTTGTGTGCTCCTCAAATATAGGCAAAATGAATCTTTCAAAGGCCTTATCTTTGGTGTTCTTCAATTGGAGATTCTTCAAGCTTGCTGATTATTTTCTTCAAATATGGCCATATAACCCAACACCACAATGAGCAACCATGAAAGATGTCCTCAATGCTGCACCTGCATAAAACAAAATGATGGAGTTGGTGTAGAATGTGAAAATTTTCAAACGCGGGTTCGTGCTGTTCGAAAAATCGTGGGATTGTTGTTTTCATTCGGACAGAGTGAAGTTGCTCTCAGACAGCAACAGTCCATTATTTCTGGAGTAACAAAACGCGCACGCGTTATAGAAGTACAAAACGCGTGCGCAATATGTAGTGAAAAAACACGAACACGATATAGTCAAGCACAATAAATAGGTTAGGTGCACGGCTAGGGCAACGAACAAAATCAAAGAAAACTAATAATTTATATGGTTGCATACAAAACAAATGTTTTGTATGGTTTAATACCCCCTAGCTCTCTCCCAATAATCCCTAGATACCCCCTATCTCTTTCTAAATATCTGTCCCTCATTCTCCCTACATCCCTCCCTACATGTTTCTTTCATGTTTCTTTCTCTCCCTTACTCCAGCCATGTCTCTACCACCCCACTCTCCATCTCTCCACCTTCTCTTTATCTTCGTCATTATCCCTCCCTATAGCACTCTCTCCCTTCTTCTCCCTTAATCACTAACCCTCTACGCCTTTATCACTCCCCCCTGCCCTCTCTGTCTTACCTTGTTGCTAGAGCCCCTCCCCCATAAAGGCCTTTAGACCCTCTTCTAAACATTAATCCCTACGTGCATAAGTGCACAAGATGATGAGGAGGAGGAGGGTGATGACAATGAAGATGATCATGATGTAGATGAAGATGATAAAGATGATGATGAGGAGGAGGGTGATGACAATGAAGATGATCATGATGCAGATGAAGATGATAAAGATGATAATGTTGATGAAGATGATGGTGATGATGATGAAGATGTTGATGATGATGGTGATGATGATGGTGTTGATGATGATGATGAAGATGATGGTGACATGATGGAGATGTTGATCTGATGAGGAAGATGATGATGATGATGGTGATGGTGATGATGATGAAGATGTTGATGAGGACGATGATGGAGATGAAGATGATGATGATGAAGAAGATGATGATGATGGAGATGTTGTGTTGATGGGGAACCTAGAGATGACAATGATGATGAAGATGATGATGGTGATGGTGATGGTGATGATGATGAAGATTTTGATGATGATGCTGATGGCGATGATGATGAAGATGTTGACGATGATGGTGATGGTGATGTTTAGATGATGATCATGATGATGTTCAGAAGATCATGATGGTGATGATGGTGATGATGATGGAGAAAATGACAATGATGGATATGTTGATGAGGAACCTGTAGATGCCAATGATGATGATGATGGAGATGTTGATGAGGAACCTACAGATGCCAATGATGATGGTGATGACGATGAAGATGTTGATGATGATGGTGCTAGTAATGATGATGATGATGATGAAGATGAAGATGATGGTGACATGATGGAGATGTTGATCTGATGAGGAAGATGATGATGATGATGATGGTGATGATGATGAAGATGTTGATGACGATGATGATGGTGATGAAGATGATGATGATGAAGAAGATGATGATGATGGAGATGTGTTGATGGGCAACCTAGAGATGACAATGATGATGAAGATGGTGATGGTGATGACGATGAAGATTTTGATGATGATGCTGATGGCGATGATGATGAAGATGTTGACGATGATGGTGATGGTGATGTTTAGATGATGATCATGATGGTGATGATGGTGATGATGATGGAGAAAATGACGATGATGGATATGTTGATGAGGAACCTGCAGATGCCAATGATGACGATGATGGAGATGTTGATGAGGAACCTATAGATGCCAATGATGATGGTGATGATGATGAAGATGTCGATGATGATGGTGCTGGTAATGATGATGATGATGATGAAGATGAAGATGATGGTGACATGATGGAGATGTTGATCTGATGAGGAAGATGATGATGATGATGATGGTGATGATGATGAAGATGTTGATGACGATGATGATGGTGATGAAGATGATGATGATGAAGAAGATGACGATGATGATGGTGATGAAGATGATGATGATGAAGAAGATGACGATGATGGAGATGTGTTGATGGGGAACCTAGAGATGACAATGATGATGAAGATGGTGATGGTGATGACGATGAAGATTTTGATGATGATGTTGATGCTGCTGCTGCTGCTGATGATGATGATGAAGATGTTGACGATGATGGTGATGGTGATGTTCAGATGGTGATGATGATGATGATGATGATGGAGATGTTGATGAGGAAGGGGGAGATGACAATGATGATGAAGATGTTTATGGTCATGAAGATGATGATGATGGTGATGGTGATGATGATGGAGATGTTGAAGATGATGGAGATGGCGATGAAGATGATGATGATGATGATGGTGGTGAAGATGATGAAGAAGATGATGATGATGATGGAGATGTTGACCTGATGACGATGAAGATGATGATTATGGTGATGATGATGAAGATGTTGATGCTGATGATGATGGTGATGAAGATGATGATGATGGAGAAGATGATGATGATGGAGATGTTGATGAGGAACCTACAAATGCCAATGATGATGATGATGATGGTGATGACAATGAAGATGTTGATGATGATGGTGATGGTAATGATGATGAAGATGATGATGATGATGGTGATGGTGATGGTGATGTTTAGATGATGATGATGATGATGAAGAAGATGATGGTGGCATGATGGATATGTTGATCTGATTCAAGGAAGATGATGATGATGATGATGATGGTGATGATGATGAAGATGTTGATGATGATGATGATGGTGATGAAGATGATGATGATGAAGAAGATGATGATGATGGAGATGTTGATGTTGATGGGGAACCTAGAGATGACAATGATGATGAATATGGTGATGGTGATGGTGATGGTGATGACGATTAAGATTTTGATGATGATGGTGATGGTGATGATGATGAAGATGTTGATGATGATGGTGATGGTGATGTTTAGATGATGATAATGATGATATTCAGAAGATGATGATAATGATGATGGAGATGTTGATTTGATGAGGAATATGATGATGATGATGATGGTGGTGATGATGATGAAGATGTTGATGATGACGATGATGGTCATGAAGATGATGATGATGAAGAATATGATGCTGATGGTGATGATGATGAAGATGTTGATGATGACGATGATGGTCATGAAGATGATGATGATGAAGAATATGATGCTGATGGAGAATATGATGCTCACAACTCCCTCTAGTCTCTCTCTCCCCAACCATCAATCTCTCTCTCTCAAACACACACAAATACACACACATTATGTCACTTTCCATTCTCAAACCCATCCCCCCTCCATCCATATCTATATCCAACTTTCTCCCTCCATCCCTCACCCTACCTTCTCTCCCTCCCTCTCTCATCGCCTGTCTCTCACCTTCTATCCCTCCCTCATCTTTCCCTCAACCTATCCCAATCTCTCCATCACTCCCTCTCTCTCCATCGCCACCACTCTCTGCATGTCTCCCACTAACACTTTCTGTCCCTCCCTTCCTATCTCTTATTTCGTTCTATCCCCATCTATCTCTTACTCCCTCCAAATCCATTCCTCCCCATTGTCCCTCTCCCTCCCTCACTCTATGTCTCTCCCCCCCTTGTATTCTTTATTTCTCTCTCACATCCCCCTTGCCTCCATGCATTCCCCCTTGTCACTCAAGTCTCACTTTCAACTTCTAACCCTATACCTCTTCAGAACCTATTATACTCCTAATAGTGCTCTCAAGCTCCACTTCCCTTCACCCCCTGTAACCCATCATGTTCTCATTCCCTTCATCTCTCCCCACTCAAGCTTCCAACATCCTTCTAAGCCCTTGACCCTTTCCCACCCCTATTAAATATTAACCATAGATTCCCTTGACCCTTCCCCACCCCTTCTCAAATATTAAACAAAAATTCCCTTGACTTCCACACCCCCTCTTTCTCAAGTATTAAACATGTATTTTATGATTTGAATAACACGAGCGCGTTTTGTAACTATATAACGCGTACGTGTTATGTAGTTATATAACGCGTACGCATTAAGTATTTATATAACACGCACGCGTTATGTAGTTATATAACGCGTACGCATTATTTACATCTAAAAGCGCAACAATATTTTTGAATTTAAACAGGCCGAGTCACATGCTCACATGTCAACAATAATCCTATGTGTATGCTTTGGAGTTTGCTTCGGTAATTCCAAACCTGTGCTATGTTAATGAAAAACCAAAGCTAATTGGGTATTTCTTCCAGTTTCTGGAGAAGCCTGTGCTTAGCCACTCGTTACAATATGCTACACAGAGTCATTTTTTACGAAATCTTAGACACAAATAGCATTTTTTCTGCAGATTCCAAATATGTAACTTTTATTTTGAAATATTAATTTTTCCTATTTTCTTTCAATTTCTTTTCTGTCCTACCTCCTTAACTCGTGAAACACACTGTTAGTGTTTCTTCCATAACTTTTTCAATTCTCAATCATTTCAAAAAAAAATTGTATGGTGCACAAGAGGACACTAACCTCCACGTTCTATGAAAAGCCCATTTCAAGATTTTTGTATTAAGACCTTCAAAGGCTCTACCCACAAAAGAGGTACTATTTTCGAGGTTTGATCACTTAGACAATTATAAAAAAATTATAAAATTACTAATTTAATTTTCGAAAAATAATGGCGCACAAGTGCTATGTGTTCTCTACATGCATGTCGATTTTTGTAGCTTGATTCCATCATTTAGGCCCTCAAAGGCTCTACCCACAAAAACATATACCTTATCATTTGCCTGAAAAATAAAAAGTGTCTGTTAGGAAAAATGAAACTTGACATAGCTATGCAAATTTTCAATACATAAAAGTTATATATTCAGAAACGTGATTCAATTTCCTACATTTCATCTTTTTTACTCAATGCAAGATATTTTGCGTAAGTAGATCAAAAAATCCAAGTAAGTTGAGGGATGCCTGCTTTTTCAGTTTTCTATTGCATCTAACGTGCCAAAAGTGACCCTCATTAGCTTGCACTGACCCTGAGGTGTATATCTTGTAGTGAATTGCCTCTTGATTCCATGATGTTTGTAGTAATCATGAAATTCCTTTAACTCATACTCTCCCCCTCCATCAGATCTTAGTACATTGAGTTGATAACCACTCTGTTTATCAACCAAAGCCCTAAATTCCTTGAACTTGCCAAAAGTTTCAGACTTCTGACGAAGGAAATACACCCATGTTTTTCTACTGAAATCATCAATAAATGTAAGGAAATAATAGCTTCCACCAATTGATTGAGTTTGCATTGGTCCAACCAGATCAGTATGAATAATTTCTAGAGGTGCATGTTCTCTTCGAGACATACCTTTAGGAAAGCTATCCCTGTGCTGCTTTGCAATGATGCAACACTCACAACTGATTTCTGGCTCCTTCATAGGGGGTAATCCCTTTACCATCTCTTTCTGCTGCAAAAACTTGAGACCACCAAAGTGAAGATGTCCATATCTAAAATGCCATAACCAATAATCATCCATGCAAGTGGCTTTTTGAGCAAAAGAGGTTACCTTGCTGCGGCAATTCATGACTAGTGGATACATCCTGTTCCTAGTCACTTGTATTTTGATGATCAACTGTTGATTTGGGGGTTTGTCATAAATTTCACACTCTGATCCATCAAAGACAAGTCTGTACTTATTTTCAGTGAGTTGCCCAATGCTAAGCAAATTATGCTTCAATCCTGGAGCATAATAGACATCTGAGATTGTCTTTTGTTGGCCTTGTTTGATCAGAATGTTGACCAATCCTTTTCCAAGAACTAGAACTACTTCATCTGTGCCAACTTTGACCTCTATCCTCACTGATTTATCTAGGCCTGCAATTAGACCTCTATCACCTGTCATATGGTTACTATAGCCACTATCTAAAAGCCAAAGTCCCTTTGGGCTTTCGTGTGCAGCATGACATGTAAGGAATAACATATCATCTTTATCCTCAGAGGTATTAGTCATGTTAGCATTATGATTTGCTTGATCAGACTTTTTCTTTTTACATTCATGAGCATAATGCCCAAATTTATTGCAATAATAACACTAAATATTAGATTTATCTGACCTTTTTTTTTCGCAGTTTCCACCTTCATGGTTATGATGGTGATCTTGATCTCCATTGCCATTACTTCTGCAACTTCTACCTCATCCTCTTGATCCTCCTCTGCCTCTGCCTCTTCCTCTACCTCTTGAGAATGAGACATGTGCTTTGAAAGCATTCTTGAGAGAGGATTCTTCATTCCTGTTGAGTCTGGATTCGAATGAAAGTAAAGATCTAGTCAACTCGTCTATAGAGAGAGTACTTAGATTCTTTGCTTCTTCAATCACTGAAACTTTCAACTCAAATTTGGGGGTAGGGATCTCAGAACCCTTTCAACCACCTTTTGATCTCCAATCTTTTCACCATAGATATTCAGCTGATTAACAATCCCCATGACTTTGGTCATGAAAGAATCTATTGGGTTTGATTCTTTCATCTTAAGATCTTCAAAGTCTCTTCTTAGGTTTTGGAGTGTTTCTGTTTGTACCTTACCAACACCTTGATAACTGGTCGCCAAGGTATCCCATGCTTCTTTGGAATGTAAAGACGCTGATATCTTTTGAAATTTGATGTTATCCAAAGCATTCATTATGAGATGCAGTGCCTTTGCATCCTTCTTCCTGTGTGCTCGCAGGACATCCTTTTTTGCGTTTGAAAGGGCTTGAAAAGATGTATCGTTTACAGGTTCAGAATAGCCATACACGACATATTCCCATGCATCTTCTGACCTGAGATAAACCGCCATCCTCGTGGCCCAGACATCATAGTCCTTTTTCCCTGTAAGAGGAGAAATATGAGATTGATTGCTGCTAGAAGCCATAGACGTTGCGGTGTCCTTTAGTGGCTTTTTCAAAATAATCTCCTTTCCTCCTTTTTCAAAATAATGTCTTCGTCTTAAACAAGATTTGAAAACAAATATCTTATTCTCTTGTAAAAAAGAAAAATTATTAGACAAAGAATCTCGTAAAAGAAAACAACTCCATGAAAGTAAAAACAAATTTCACTCTCATAAAATAATGAAGAAAATATCTTTCTAAAAAAAAAAATATCTTCTTCTACCCTAGTGCCACGGGTCTTCACTAACTACCGCGCTTTGGCCTATAGGAGGACTCGGTAGTCCCAAATATAGGGAGGACGCAGTAGTCCCAAATATTTTTTTACCTTGTGTCTCTTGAATCTACCGCGCTTTAGCCTATAGAGAGGCCGCCGTAGTTCCAAAGAAAATTGTTTTTATAAATTCTCCAAAAGGAATTTGTGAAAATTCTTCAAAAAACTTACAAATTCTTCAAAGCTACGGCTCTGGCTTCTCCGGAAATTTATGCTACTTATTTGATCTTTTCCTACGCTCTAAAATGAAGGATGGAGGCAGAAATAAAACAAAGATACTACTGAATGAGCTATGGCTCTTCAATCTTTATTCATAAACCGAGATCAACTGATGTAATACAAACAACAATCTAATGTGTATTTAAACACTTATGGAAAACCCTAAAAGCTCTAACCTAGCTTTTGCATGCATGCAAAGCATGCTGTTGCATTTATTAACTGAACATCCTGAATGTAAAAGCTAAGTTAACCAAAGTAATTACTATTTCTAACAATGTTAGGCCAATCTTGACGGCATGTTAGAGGCACAAGATGCATCAATATTCTCTCATGAATTTCAGTATGAAACAATATCACATGGACTTCCTCTCGATTTCGACCACTCCAAGGATTTGATTCCTTTTGCCTTTTTCTGGAAAAAAATCCTGTTCATTTTACTCCATCTATTACCATTTTAAGATAGGATTAAGTATGCCCTCGTTACCAAATTATTTTCTTTTTGTCAAATTTTCTACCTCTTTCTCAGCTTTGAGTATAATTTAATCCTTTGCTGAACACATTTGACTTGCCAAGCTTTCTGCAACGTCTTTCTGCTGATATTAGTAATGGATCAGTTTGATCCATTACCAGAGGATAAGTGGATATTGAGAAATTCGCTTGAGGAACTCAAATCGGAAGAAATAAACTCATTGAGAGTGATTGCTCTGATCGTACTGTAGGCTCGCTCTTACCCTCGGCATTCTTGGACGGACATAATCACAGAAACTCCAACTCTGGGACACAATTGTGGAATGCTGCAAATTGCATGGACTGGTAGAATATAAGGAACCCACAAGTGTTGTGTATGTCCGTCTGGAGCTTTAGGGTTCTCTCCAGTGAAAAAATTCATGAAATATCCCGAAAACTAGCGGAGATTCTTTCATATAGATCACGTGTCCACCAAAGAGTGAAGAAACGTTGCAGGGGTTTTCAGCTGAAAGTGGGTTCGACAAGCTTACAAATTCAATGTCCACCAAAGAGTGAAGAAAAGTTGCATGGGTTTTAAGCTTAAAGTGGGTTCGACGGGCTTACAAATTCAAAATTCGAATGGGGCATGGGGCCATATTTGTCACCCATGTGACATGGAGCATGGATGATGGGACCACGAAGATGATGAAGTTGTATGCGGATAGGCATGGGAGCACGCCAGAAGATGAAGTTGTATGCGGATAGGCATGGGAGCATGCCAGCAGCGTTGCAGGAAAAAACAAGATGCCCGGAATGTAATGATTGAGCCATGTATTCGTATCCATGCGAGAGGCTCCTGCGGCAGACTTAATTAGTCTGGTGCTGGGTGCATATGGCTTGCCTCTTACATTGTGTCACTAGATTCAACCCTTATTTATGAAGTTGATTTGATTTCATTCAACGAGGTCTAGATTCTGGCTACTTATCACAGTACTATGAAGTTAATTTCATCTTCAAGATTTAATTCTTCTAGGTGGGCAAAATTAAGTGTTATTTAGAATAAGATAAATTTAATTAAAAATAAAATGGATAAATTTGGAATAATCTTCGTCTAACAATATTTTGTAATAACTTAATGCCATTTATTAGTCCTCACGCTAAGTGAAGACTCTTTATACTACCTTTTTCAATTAGTCTTTTGCATAAAAAAAATATTTGCAACAAAAATATATTTACCATCTCCAAAATATGAAAGCCATTCCCGCAACCCAAGGTGTTCATCGTTTTCATTTACCATCTCCAAAATATGGAAGCCATACCCGCAACCCAAGGTGTTGATCGTTTTCATCCTCCTTCCGCGAGAGAGCTTTCTAAGTCAATCAGTGGCTAACATGTAACTCAGTGTGTGCATCCAAACCTACCGATTAAGTGGTGAATCCGTCAGCCTCTTTATTCATGCTACCACTTGTTGTTCCTTACGCAGGGGTATTCCCAATCCCGTTACCTCGATTGAACTTTCACACTTATCTACTTCTTGTTGATGCGGTGGCATTCCCAATCCCGTTACCTCGATTGACCTTTAACACTTATCTACAGTTTGGGCTACTCACAATTCCTATACCTTTCCTCTACGAAGGTAATTTATTTATCCAAATGCCATGCTTTCATTAGCAGGGAACACAAATAATGAGGCCCACTAATTAATTTAGTGTATTTTATATTTTTCTAATTCTACCTTTTTAATGAATTTTCATCTTTTCATCTTACGTCAAGCAGCAAGTAGTGGAGCCGATGCTTTTAGCTTTGGACCATATAATGGTATGGTGTACCAGGAAGTTGTAGTTTACTTAAATCTGCAATTTTAATAATCACAGTTGTTCATTCTAGATTAAATGCTAAATACTTGATTCTAAAACTCTTTCACTGATCGAAATCACTATTTGAACAACCAGAATTACAGTTTAGACTATTCTACCTCTACCTGATTCCAGCAGATCCAGAGCTTTGCAAGCAGCATCCATACAAATGTACATTAATACATGACTATCACATCTAGAAAACTTAATAACAAAGATTTATATATTAAATAAGCTATTTCTTAAAGTATCAAAGTTGTATATTTTTGTAAAAATAAGCATTAATAACCAGAGTGCGTTGATGGCCACTACGCACACGAAGTGATGTATGAGTATCGTCACTTCTACTGGCACAAAATCAATACATATATCATCCTTAATAGCCGAGAGCTATTACTACATGTTCAGCTACGCGGCACATATTAAGAAATGAGGACTACTGCAACGGATTTGTAGTTTTAAAATAATAAATTATTATAGTTTAATTTTTATTTCTGTGTTTTATAAGTAAAAGCTAAAATTATAATCTTTTATAGCAAATAATTAGCATAATAACATAAGTTTTGGTTGTTAAAACTTATAGGTTACTAGTTAAATTTTTTGAACAAGTTATTGTTACTTATTCTTTATGATTAGTTGTAATCATATGTTGTCTATATTGTCTTAGCTACTTGTTACTTTATTTAGTTAAATGAGTTGTTTGTCACTTCCTGTTATCCATGCATAAGCAATAAGTAATGCATTCTTCTTATATTTCTTATTTTTATAGTTGTTTATTTCGAATTATGAATATTGCCCATAAAATCAATCTATACAGTACAGATGTCCCATCCTTTTTCAATTTAAAAGAAACATAGATGGTAGTCTATCCCAAATTCTAAGATATAAACACCTATTTGTAGATTTGAAAGGTTGAGTACCTTCAACTCTTCTACAGCAGATCTCCTATTTTATAAATATAAACACCTATATCAATATAATTAGTGCTTATGACTAAGTTATATAAATGAATACGGCTTATCCCATCAATTTGAGTTTTAAATCATCGAAAGCTGGTTATCATAATTAAACTGTGAATTATTAAACAATTGTGGTAGATTATTAAACAGCTATGTGATAATAACCCGACATATCATACCCTGGAATCTGTATCCATGTGAATTATTAAACAATTGTGGTAGATTATTAAACAACTATGTGATATTAACCCGATATATCATACCCTGGAATCTGTATCCATATTCACCTTCAATCTGTTTAGAGTATGGGGAATAAAAAAACATGGAGATATATACCTCTCAGCGCTTCATGAATCACTGTTAATGAGGATTCTAGTTTTGTGTAAGGCTGCTAAATAGCCAGGCTGTTCCCGAGACATTGGGTTCTCCTTTGCTGAGGTTATTCTTACATAGAAAACAAGTTAAGATGGTAGGGAAAAGGCATATTAAGAATCCGTAAATCAGTGAGAACAGGAGCATGGGCCTATCTATGAAATGTAGAATGAAGATAAAACAAAGGCAACAATAACAACCACCGACCATAACAAGTTTCGGAGGATATCACAAGGGCAGTGGAGGCAATTGGGGACAGGGCGAGAGAACAATGAGGATTCTTGTTTTGAGTAGGTTTGGTAAATAGCCAAGGTGTCCCCCAGCATATCCTCACTACTGATACTTTCACATTTATATCCCTCTGGAAAAATGTGCGTTGCCCTGGCTTCCATGTTTCTATCAACATAAACTGCCACCGAAACCACTGATGGGCCAAAACAATCGAGCACTCTGGAAACTAACGATTCAATATCATCTACTTCCCTTGGATCATCACCCACAATTTCGAAGCTTGCATAGCTGAATTCAATTTGAGGAGTCACATGACTTGTGCAAAAAGAGCGGCCTTTCATCGCATTCATAGAATACCCACATGGCTCAAAATTGTAGTCGTCGATTTCAAAGTCTGTGATAACGTCGCTTAGCCCAGATTTGGATGTCATCTCGGATGCGGACTCACAGTTTTTCTGGTGGAAAACGGAGGCTTTTTCAGGATCTAATTTTGTCATGCAGATTTCTACTGTATATGAAGTATTAGAAATAGAATAACCAAGGCATTTATCATGACCAGAGGCAGATGCATTATAAATATGCCAGCAATCACTATTACTATCAGAGCATCCCTGCATTACATAGGCCTGTGGAATCGATGATGGCAAATAACGGTCTACGAATTTGTCTAAATAACTGATTTCTTCATGGAAGCTTCGGTGAGGATAGTGTTGGTCTTGAGGAAATAAGAAACAACCGCGGGTATACCTCAGGTTCTTGGGTTTCATTGAAAATACGGAATCTGCGAATGAGAAGAGAACGGGAATTGCACTCAACAGCTGTGTTTTCCCGCAGGTTTTGATGATGAATTTGTATGGATAAATAATGAGGCTCGACTCGGAAAGGAGATAGAGGTCCATGTGTTGGTTTGATATCTGAGAAATTACTCGGCATTTGGCTGCTTCCGCTATTTCATCGAGCTGTGAGCGATTGAGAGACCTTAACCCTAGATGGCTTGCAATTTCGTTCGGGAAAAACTCAATTTCAAGTCTCTTTTCGTAGCCTTCAAAGCGGCCTGGAGGGGGACTCTTTGCTTCTGATCTTTGCGCTACGTCCGGAGGCGGAGTACCTTGTGATCCCTTCACTGGGCTATGGGAAAACGGCAATGGAGGTGGAGGTGTCCCTGTCATTGTTGTCTAACTTCTTTAATCGGTGATGGTTGTCGACCAAGTTGCGTCAGAATTTTTAATTCTAAATGATTGTGGACGAAGTTGGGATCAGTGATCCGTTGCTAATTCAAGACATTCAACCAAGTTGCACTCAATTATATATTCCTGGAGATCATGCTTCACAAGTTGCACTCAATTATATATTCCTGGAGATCATGCTTCACAAGTTGCACTCAATTATATATTCCTGGAGATCATGCTTCACAAGTTGCACATTTACAGTTGAAAAGTTGCGTTCTTACAAAATAATGGAACTAACTTAGTTACATTATCAATTTGATTTTTGGATTAGATATTTTTCAATTTTTCATTCTTTTATTTCAATGTTATATGGTTATAGTTGTATTTGATTAACGGCAATTTCAATTATAAATTTTTATTTTTAAATAGTTGTATTTTTTTAATTTCAGGTTATAATTTTTTAAGGTTACAATTTGATTTCATTGATTATATATTGAAGTATAAAATTTTGTTTATTTATTATTAAAGTTTGTTTATTTATTAATTCATTAATTAAAATTTCAAGTATAAAATATAATTTGGATTATTTAAATTTAAAAAAAATAAAGTTTATTTATTTATTAATTCATTCCTTAAAATTTATTTCTACACATTAATAAATTATTATTCGTGAGTATATTGAGTGTGTACTATGTTTATCTAACTAGGTTCCGTTGTGTTGGTGGTAGGTTAGTTCTTATTTTAAATAATAATAAATATTCACTATAATAATTAATAATATAAATTTCATCATAAAAGATCATAAATTCAAATTTATCTGGAGATAATAGAGTATGTAAATATATGTCAATTTTCAGTAAAGCAAAAGCAAGTACTTAATTATGGTGAGTAAAGAAAGATTTGTACTTATATGCTAATTTTCATTGTTATTTTTTTTCTTTCCTTGCATGTTGTGAATTTCATGATTTTCCATGTTATATTCGAGCGAAGTTGGCTATTTATGACGAGGAGACAAATTATAAGGATTTGATAAGTGATGATGCAAAACTTTATTCTATTTTCTAAATATATGGTTGTTTTTTGCAACTTAATGGTTGTGGATTCAAATTTATATGTGATGTCTTTCATTGTTAAGAACGTTGTTTGTTTTGAGTAATAATTCTAATGCCTTATTGAGATAGTTAGAATGAAAATTCAAGAGCAAAAAGAATTATAATAGAAAGGTACCTCGAAATTAGATGGATGGTGCTTTGATAGAATTTCATTAATCCAAGTTCTGTTTAACACTAAACACATTTATAATACCATTTTAATTAATAATTGAAACAAATAACACGACATAGGATCTACAGGCCAATTTATTCAATTGTTCCACCAAAAAGAACCAAAATAGATGAAAAATATATATATTGATCCAATTCAGATCATCTATGATTAATCAACATAATAATAATAATAAATAAATATAACTATAGAAAAAAATTGTGGATCATATAGAATCTTGAGTGGACCTAATGGTTAATAATATGAGTTTCCTCCTAAGAGATCATAGGTTCAAATCTAGACTAAGTAGGGTACGTACCCCTATATAGAGATATGTACGCTTGTTGATGCATATTTATATTTGATGGTTTTCAAGGCTACGAATGTTATTGTTTTGAGTAGTATTCTTAATCTTCAAAAGCTGTTATTGTTTCATTAACTATTATTGTTTCATTAACTCGTGATGAAGGCTCTAGTATAAGGCATTTAGAAAAGTTTACTAGAGCACTGAATGTGGTTTTTGGTATGCCTCCACCAATCAATTTTTAAATGAGTTGTGTGTGGAAGGTGGGTGAATATAGTGTAACACATTAGAAGCAAGCGGAGCTACTAATTGTTTGAGGAAATTAAATCCTAAATGACTAAGGTAAGGTCATCGATAGATCAAGTTGATTAAGATATCAAACTCTAATTTCCTACTTTTTGCTTAAATAGGAATTCAACAACAACAAAAATGATAGAGAGGTACCTTACAATTATATGTCTTGTCCCTTTGATAAAAGTCCACTAATCCAAGCTTCATTTTTCATTCCATGGCACTCCTACTTGAATATGCAGACACCATCATCTCAATCCATTTTAAATTATAATTGCAACAATTAAAAAGGATTCCAAATTCATAACTAGCTGTATAACTAACTTTTACTCTAATATTACTCCAACAAAACCACCAATCAGTGTATACAAGATTCAACATATATTATTGCGGGGCAGGAAAGAAGAGAGGTGTTTTAAGACTTAAGAGATAACAAGAAATACAAATAATATACCCAAGTTCCTTCCATTCATACTTTCATGGGAAAATATTATTTTTCTAGGGATTTTTATGCAAATACCTATGAACATGAAATGATACACACTTAGTTCCATGAAAATATCCAACAAAAATCATATTTTATGTTGTGATGCCTCCTTCGCCAAACCCTACGTTCCTCCCGCGTGGGCCACTAACAAAAAACCAATATCCAACTTCTTACTAACTTGAAGGGCAAGGATAGAAGGAAAAATTTCATAAATAAGAGGTTTCTAATATGAGAGGGGATATAAAATCCCTACCAATTTGATTCACAATTTCTCTAACATGAGGTATAAAGATCATGAGGTGCCCCTTCTTAACCTCTATGTCTTCATGTATATATGAAGAAACTAGTTGAGGTAGTATGTATGGGTCTTAAGTATGTTTGGATGTCTAAACAATCGAAAAATCACTCAGAAGTGTTAAATTTAATGCATTTGACATTTATATTTTTTTTATAATTTTGAAGATTCCCCCATCCATTGCTAAAAGGAAACAAATGCCCCCCACAAGTTGATAAATGTAAATATGTGGCGAACAAACAATGCTTGGTTTTTGCAAAGGAACCTCAATATCATGTACCCATTGTACTTAGAATTTTTTTATTACATAATTTGATACACATCCCTTATCATTACTCTATAGGAGAAAAATCTCGAAACTTGATTTACCATATATATACCATAACTATTAATGCATCCATTAACCGTACTAAGCATTATTAATCTTGTACACTAACATATGTGAACATATAGCTGCATGTACTAACATTTAATAATCACACACACATATGCATATACTAACACATTGTTATGTGACATACTTGCTATGAAGCATGGACTGAACTTATCCATTAGACTCACTCTATCACTCCTATAATATATATATATATATATATATATATATATTAACACATTGTTATGTGCCATACTTTTTATAAAGCATGGATTGAACTTATCCATTATACTCATGCTATCACTCTTAGAGGCCTAGTCATTAAGTACCTCATGGAACCCCAAGGATAAACAATACACTTACCACGATAGCAGCCATGATTGACTCCTTAGGGAGTGGATATACTAGTAGAAAAATGGGGGATAAATGACTAGGCGGCCAAAAACATTACTCACCGTGCGAAATAAATGACTAAACCACCAAAACATTTGGTCAGCACACTCTTTTTATGCCAAATATGAGAAAATTTGAGATAAAAATATATGACTAATTCAGTCATGGGATAAAATATATGACTAATTTAGTCATGGGATAAAAAATACAACTAGATAGTCCACGTCAATAATTATATAAAATGTCCTAGTTATCAAATATTTCCTTATATGTCACACACAAATTAAGAGTGTTTATATATAAGATTTAATATAGGGTTTTATAATTATATATAACATGTTTTTGTGCGTCTCTAGATATGTCAATATTGTAATTGACGTATTAGAGATAATTAGTTTACAATGACTAATAGTTCGAATTAATGGCCAGAAAGGGAAGAATGATCATGTAGATATTTAGCCTGCTCCATTTACTTGGTAGTATAGTGTTGATGCTCAACATTGACATCATTCTGAAGTGTCGAAGCGTGACACCATATCCGAACCTACTGATTTTTTTTGCAATATCATTTCATATGTACCATCACATCTAGCTCGTTTTGCTTATATGTATGTCCACATCTTATCTCACCACTTTTTCTTTCATATTATCCGTGTATTATCCCTTCGATGGATCTGCGAAGTTGAATCATGTGCGTCATTATAATGTGGTTGAGTCGAGTCTTGGATATTTTGGTATTTCCCTCTTGGATTTTTCATGCTATCAAGTTGGTTTCATTGCGTTCAGCTTGTGATATTGTTCGTGTTCATATTTTACTGGAGCAAAACTGCCACCATTTGACCCTCTCGACAATTTGTTAAAGTTTCAGCAAGTTCATGTATTTTGCATCATCTTACCTAAAGCTTGTCAATTTCACAACCTTCATTAATTCTACATATGCATCCATTCATCATGCTCTCCTTGCGCTTGAGTTCAAAAAGTTCAAAAATCTCCCTTGCCCCCATGCAAAAAGTCACCAATATCCTCCATTTAGATAAGAAAAAAAAATGCCTCCCTTTTTGTAAAACTACCTTGGTTCCTATCTCCTTGAATAATACTGATAATAATAATAATTTTTATGCCCTTATAATCCCTAACCCATTTGCTAAAAATCCTTCTTTTCTATATATCCCTATTAACATTTCCTTTTTATATTATATATATTTATATAGTTAATATATTTAATATATTAATAATAGTATTAATAAATTAAAAAAAAACAATATAAACAAAACAAATATAACAAAAGATGGAAACTAAATTTAAAAAAATAAATAAATAAAAAACACAAATATAATAAAAAGAGAGAAACTAAATAATAAATAAATAAAAATAAAAAGAGGAAAAAGTAAATTGGCTCCAAAAATGAGTAAATTAAAAAAGAGATTGAGGGGGAATATCTGAAAATATGACATTTTTCGAAAGAAAACTCCAATAGATTTGAGTGATGTGAGGGTTTGGTAGGTGATGGGAGGGTGCTTTTGTTTCATGATCACTACATTGAGAGTTTTTTGTGGGGGTTCCAAAATGGAGCAGGCTCATGGCATCATATGTACAGAAGTGACATCGGAAATCTGAATCTAGGTATATAGGTGTTTGCATTCTTCAATATTTTCTTTTCTCCTTATAAATTTTATTTGTGAATCAAAATTTTCAAACCCAATAGTTCATGTAAATACATGTTGATTTTTAAATGCCTATACATTTCTGGGTTTGCAAAAAAATTGGCATTCAAAATTGAAATGGAAAATTTATAGAGAAACAGTCCTGAACCAACTGGTTGCATACATCCATGGCATGATGATATGCTTTTCAAAATGATTACCAAACACTAATAGCTTCTCCTTCACAAGCATTTTGAACTGAAAGTAATATTGATGAAGTAGAGGCATGCCTTCCAAATACATACCTTTATATTAGTGAATGTCCGTCCATCAAAAGAAGTCATTGTTTGGTCATTTGTTTCCAAATAATCTAATTCAAGTTCCTATAGCCTCTTGTGAAACTTTAATGAACAAGCCACTTGCATCAGCCTATACTCATCCAAAACCTCCTTTGGAATCACTCATAGAAATGGTAAGAGATCTGCGAAGGGAAATTTTAACAAATGATCTTGAAATAATTTGGGTAGATCCAGATCCACCCTAAAAACTGCCTTCATCCCCTCGTATAGATAAACATCACAGATCCGAGCAACTAATAAAAAATGAAAATATGCAGAGAAAATAGTCATGAACCAACTGGATGCATACATGGATGGCGTGCTCATCTGTGATAGACCAAATTGTATCATACATAGACTGTGCTCGTGAAGGAGACGTCGATAGATCAAATTGTATCATACATGTGTCGAAAAATATGAACAGGTTTACAAAAGTAAAATTATATCAAATTATATAGAAGATAAAGACGAACATGTTTACAAAAACATCTAATTAGATTATCTATCACCTTTGGACCAATCGCTTTGCACTCAACACATGGGTGGGTAAGAGTAGATCCCATAGGAAACCACAACCATGTAAGGGTTCCATTTACCTGTGCAGGCATTTCATTTTCATCCAAATTCCACCTCTCTTTCTTTGGATATTTAAATCCTCTTTGTATGTGAATTTGTCATCAAATGAAAGAAATATTAAGAGATAGTTGTAGAGAAAGCCATCTTTAGAGATTTTCGGGGATGTTAAAATTCAAGCGTCCCATGGATCGTTTTCATCATCTTCATCTGCATATATTCACTTGGTGAGTTGTTGAGTCTGTCTGTAACAAATTATATTCATTTCTACCATTTCTTCTTCCAATATTTTGGTATATATTGTTGAATCATGTTGATTATTATTAAAAAAAATGAGTGGAGGGTACTGATCATGTAGGTGCAATAGTTGATCGAAAAGTGTCTTATGTTCAACATGAACCAAATAGGATGTGTGGAAACACTTTCCAAGCATGCAAATATCAAACCAGTAATAACCATCGTAGGTATGTATTAATTATACGCTCTACAAGTACTTACACACTATCGATTCACACCAACTAAAATCCTTATTATCCATATCTGTTAGTTACTATAATTTGTGAAGGAGATTTAGGAACAACGGAAGTGAACTCCAGCTCATACAAAAACACATGATGGGCAGAGCTACAGCTCTATCACTTCACAAACAAGTTGATACTACTGTGAGAAGATAGGGCAGTGTTGTACACAATAACAACAAGAATTACACATCATTGCAAAACCAAATTCACACCTACAGGTGGAATTTTAACAAGAAAATAACAATTATGCAGTTGTTTCAACAAATTGCATACTACATGCATGGAGTTTCAACAAATTGTATTCTACATGAAATGAGTTTCAAAAATTACTTTAACATAAATTTCTAACTCCCATGCATTCATAAAACTTAGACTATTTCAACACACTCTGTTTCAACAAAATCTGAAATCTAACTTGCTACAACAAAACTAAAGATTCCACAATGAATTTACAACTCATAAAACAGAGCATCATAAAAATACAGAGTAAAAAATATGTTTCAGTAGTTAAGCTAATTAATCACTTCTAGTGTCAATCATACACACTCATAAAATTATCATGCTACAACAAAATCATCACTTAAACATTCAATCATGAGTTTACAAACTCATAAAGGTAGAGAGGACCAGAGCAAAAAAATTATAGAGATAAAACTTTGTTTCATATTCAACTCATAATTTCTATTCCTCACCATGATTCCAAATTAGAATTACATAGGTATATATATGCCGTGAGATTCATTGGTCTCATTAATTGGATTTATCTTTCACTGCATCTAAGCCAAAATTGAATGTTCATAATTTGTATGGATACTCTTCCCTTTAATGAGCTACAACCGGAACAATGGACACCCCTTCAACAATCTTCAGAACACGCTTTCCCTTTAACATCTGATCAACTAGAACATGTCAGTGGATGACTCTTCAAAAATGACTCTACAGAATTTAAATGTCTCTTCAAAATTTGATGCGATGCACTGCCCCTTTGAAATTTTGACAGCATGAAAAAATCAAAACGGTCTGGCGGTCGTTAACTCTTCAAAGTTTTTGTGGCCACTCAGCAGGAAAGTGAATGAATTTTTAGTTTTATGGTGGTGAAGTAATTAACCGCTTCCAACATTATCCCCCTTAATTTCTTCTCCCAAAAACACATCAAACACAACACAAACAACTACAACTTTACAAGCATAACAAAACAACATTCCAACTATAGTACCTGCTGGTATAAGTCTCAACTTACAACAGTATCAAAACAACTCGAAATTTTGTTTCACATTCTTTGTTGCGACATACTAGTGCAGCATTTCTGTTTCTTCCAACTCCAAACTTTGAAACTTGTAAACTTTATTTTTTGCTCTATCTTCATTTTTACCTTGATCTTCTTCCGCTCTTGCTTCACTCGTGGCTTCAGCCATCTCTTCATCTTTTTTTTTATAATTCTTCACAGTATTTAATTAAGTAAAAAGATAAGATTACAGAGCAGCCAAGGATGAAAGGTCAATCCCGGCATAGAAAAAACAGTTGAAGTAGCAAGAGTGTTACAATTCAAAGTGTTACAGTCCAGCTTACCTCCTAAACAGAAGGTTTCCATCAGTGGCACAGGCAGAAAACAAAGGATTATCTGAGCAAGGGACGATAGTACACAAAACTTACAAAAAACCAGAGTCAGGCATACAAAAAAACCAGAGCAGAGAGACCCGGTCATCTCATCGAGCTCCGAAGTAGTCATGGAACAAGCTACTCATGCAGAAAATATTCCAGTATGCGGGAAGACCCACAAAAATATTACTCCAACAGCTTGACGGGAAGTGGCTCAGTCTTCCGGGAAGCAAGGAGGTCGGACTCGGCATGGTTGCACAGCCTCTTGCAGGGTGGGAAGCCCTTCGTGGAAGGAATCATAAGTTGCACGGGAGGAGTCGCAGGCGAGGCAACAACAACCAGGGAAGGATCCAAGGTATCCTTTGTGACAATGCTATAGACCCTTCGGTTGGGATGCTTGAGACACAATTGAGATCACCCTCACCTTTTCCAGCAGAGTTAGCCGAGAGCGGGGTTAGGCTTACGATAGCATGCTGGCTCCAGGAGAAGGTGGCGTTGAGACTAGCAAGGCTTTCGTCAAACAAGATGAGCTTGGACCTAGTGGCTAGCATTTGGTTCCTTGAGGAACCCCAATTGCCTAGCATATCATCTAGAATCTTCCCCAACATATTTTTCATGATCCAATAGTGGTTGATGGTGCCATCATTGGAGCCAGAGGCCAAGTGGTCTGCCACCAACTACCCCTCCCAATATTCAATCCTGTTGCGACTGGGAAAGGAGATGTTAGTTTCGAAGCCATCACCAGAGCCTGGGGTGCTCTAGATTCTGCAACGGTTCCCCCCACCACGCTAGGAAAGACCACGTGACTTGGTCATGGCAGAAAGCGTCGTGAGGGTCCAAAACTAAAGATGCAGTTGAATACAAGGGTGCACAGTGCCGAACCAGAGGCTCGAAGAAGCATATTGAATGTCGTCGATGGTGTGCACATGCCCTTTTAAAGAGCGTTGGGACTGAAAGCCTTCGCTGTTGTTCACACGAGCCAAAATTAAGAGTAGAGAGCTGAAAGGATGGAGCCGAGAGCTGAGAGGATGGAAGTCTTGAATGCGCTGAGGTTCGAGGTGCGATTGAACAGTACTAGGGTGGGAGCTAGAGGAGTTGTGAGCAGAAGTACGGGAGGGAGCCATTAAGCCACAAGTGTGAAGGTGGCCAGCTGTGGAGGCGGACAGATGCTAGGGCAGGCAGACAGGTATGGAGGCGAGCAGAAGCCTGGGAAGGCCAGAGAAAGGGCAGGGGTACGCGTGCAACATTAAGGGCGCAGGGGGAGAGGATTTCTCCCCATGTGCTCTCCACGTGCTTAGCCGATGGCCCCAGCTGTCAGGCTGACACCCACATCCGAGGGCCATCTCTTCATCTTGAATTTGGATCTTGACTCCTTTTTCTCAGTATATCCACAATACGTGTTCTTCTGAGCTTCATTTGCCTGCTCATAATTAACAAAAATATAATATTTTTGTAACATTCCTCCTTTATTCCCTATTACTTTGTAAATGAAATTGATTATTGAATTGGTTTCTGGTGAGGAGCTCAAGGCCAAGGCCCGATTAATAAACCTTTTAGCTTATGTGGTTTAATTCCTAAATTGTAAATTGTAAATGTAGGTGACTAAGGACAAATTCCACTGAACAACGACAATCAAATCCACTAGGGAAGAGGCGAAAAGACTAGGAAGCCATTTTTTATAACCATAGTATGACATATCACCTTATGTTAGGATAGTGTTAAGATAAATGTTCATTCTTGTAGGGATGATTCCTATCTTCCACCATAACTACCTAACCTAGATATTATGGCCTATTGTAATTTAAGTCCTAATATAATTAATCCATAATCATAAAAATGATCATCGTATTCAAACTTCGGCATAAAAGACAAGGAGTCACAAATAAATATTTTAATTTAAGAACAAGTCTAATCATATGCTCGGTATTTAAAGAAGAATTAGAGTCTATGATTCACCTTTAAGAAAGGAATCATATGCTATACCTTTAAAGAAGAATTAGAGGCTATGATTCACCTTTAGGAAAGGAATCATATTTTATACCTTTAAAGAAGAATTAGAGGCTATGATTCACCTTTAAGAAAAATAATTATATGCTAAAGGGGCTATAGGATATAGTCACCACAAATTAAAAGAAAATATCCATTATAGAATTTATTATAAAATGGTAACCAATATATATATTATTCAAGTTCGGATCATCTAAATTACTTAATAAGGCCATATGAAATACATTTTCTATTCTTATGACCTACGTAGCCTTTGAGGCTTTAAGGAGTGGCATCCTCATTAAAAGGAGCCAAACCTCAACTTAATGGGATGGCCCACTAAGACTTTAGTTTGTAGGTAGTCTTGGAAACCTTCCAACACCCACATTACTCAACACTAAGAGAACTACCCGTTCATTCCACGATTTGCCCGACAGATGGACAAGACGCGATTATTGTGATCCCCTCACGATGTGGGCGGATCCTCCAAAGGAGGACAGAGTTTTCCAGTCAATATTTGAGATGAGACGCAGCCAGAGTTGGGGGGGGGACTCTCGGTTCTGCATCTAGCAGATTTTTAAATCTTAGATTAAGTTGGGAAGGTACGGCCCCCAAAGGGGAGCTCGATCCCATTTAAATAATGGAAAAATCGTTTGTACTTGGCAGAGGAAGTTTTAGGTTTTTTTTTTCTCTATTATGTTTTGATGGAGAATATATATAATATATCGCGCAGGGAAGGGCCGGCCAAAGAAATGTCGATCCCAAGCTTCTGTCTTGTCTTTGTTGTTTATATTTTGGTTTTTCTCATATATATATATATATTTTTTTATTTTTTTTGATGTTCTGTTAATGTTGGTTGGGCATGAGGGTAAACATCCATGCATTAAGGATTCCTGTGTTTACTATATTATATATATTACTCTATAGTAGAGTGGGGCTCCAAGAGGAAAGCAAATGGTGGAGCTGCGGCTGGATAGCCTTGGGAGGAAAGGCGACCTTGGCTGAAGCATTCTTGACTAAATGCGTTAAATTACAGATAAGCAATTCTCGTATTTTAGATATTAGATGTTATACTTATCCTTTCTTTAGTCCTTGCATCTAAATATGTGTCATGGACGTTTCTTGGTTGGAATCACATGACTTCATAGGATTCATTGTTATCGGACAATCCACTTGAGCGGACGCAAGCCGGATCTCCCTAGCTCAATGTGAGTCTAGAACAAATAGAACAGACTACAAACACATCTCCTAGACTACAAACACATCTCCTAGATCTACTTAAGGACCAAGTACTAGATGTCTTACCTTTTTACTATGCAATCCTTTCTCCCGAATGTTGATCCACGTCCCACGGTCGTCAGATCCAAGCTGCAATACCTGTTAAGACAAAGAAACAAGAGAAACTAGTAAAACACATCTATACAATAAGCGATCTAAGTAAACAGTTAAGCAGGTAAACTACTCAATATCATTTCACGTAAGAACAATATTGGTGGAAAGCATTTGTATTATTGCAAATAGAGGAATACATGATAGAGATATAGAACTACAACCAAGACTTAACGCAGTAGCCCTTCTCCGACCAAGCCAATTGCCATATCCTTCCAATGAAGTATGAGTTCTCCAATGGGTGAATGGAGGTGTCTTAAGAGAGATTTCACCAGCATGTATATACCATAGTATTCCTCCCTTTGGGATGGGAGTGAGCCTCATTTATATAGGACTAAGTGGATAGGGTATGGATAGGATAGATTGAGAGATGGTAGGAGAGAGATAGGAGATCCTCCCAAAGAGTTAGGGGTCGAGTACCAGCTCCCCTAGAGGTCAGGGATAAGCCCCTAAATGGGAAAGTTTCGAGAAGGATCTCGAAAAGACTATTTTTTCCCATTAACAGACCTCGTCGCATCTTGCAGTGGAGCAAGATGCGATGTCACATGTTCCTAATGTGCAACTTGCGACGACCTCTCAAATGATTGCAGAATTGAGTACAAATTCTCCCAGATGAAAATACTTAGTCCAGGTGACTTCAGGGATGTATACACTGAATCTAATGATGGGTAGATTTTAGGTGTAACAGAATGCCCCCCAAAGCATGAAGCTGTTAAGGATGTACAAGTGAAGTGATTTGAAAGAAATAATGGGAATAGGCTTGATGGACGAAGGACACTGCTGTAGTACCACTGACTCTGAATGGACAATCTCATATGAAGTACAACATGGCCACCGACCAATACATTGCAGATCCATGGTAGTAATGATCAACTGAACACAATCATGGCTACTAGACACAAGCTTAGATCCATGATGAGATGATAACACAGCCACGACCAATACAAAAGTGGATCTGTGTAATATGACTCAATACAAACTCCATCGCAACCTGGGTAATACATGACTCTGCAGGGTCTTCAAGCTGAACCCGCAATGATATGAATCTATCCATGTGATTACAAATGTATTGATGTCGAACATGGTAGAAACCACTTGATTACCAACCATTGATGTAAACTGTTAACAAGTGCGAGGGAGATCACCATTGATGCCAATGATTCCCAAGGTATCACAGTACATATCATTAAGCGTGAATACATGATTTGAAGTCGAACGCAAGGTGAAATATTTCAATCAAGGGTCAATGATGTAATCTCATGATGAAAGCAAGGTAACCTGCCATTGAGGCATGCAGGGCCAAGGTACTTGGTTGGTTTCTAGATTCGATCCTTGGATGATGAGTTGAAGTCGACAAGGATGAATTCGTCGAAGGAGGGCCATGATGAATCCCCCATCAATTGACACGAAACACGACAAAAGATGTGTAGAGTGGATCGGATGGTACAATAACATGTAAGACTGACTCAAAGTAACAATGACATGATGACGCGTGTACTGACTGTAGATGATAGATAGTGAATGTGTTCTTGAACATGGGCATGGCATGACTTGGCAATATTGACACAATGAGAATGACGCAAACTTTGAATACAAATGATGATGGAATCTTTCTCTGAATGACTCAGAGGAGTAACAGGACTTAGAAAGTAAGCGGGGACTCATAGAGAAACAAATGACCCAAGTACTTGTATGCGAATGCAGATGAGTGCCATGTTCAAGAACGACTATATACTGCCACTAAGGTATGTAACACAAACACTTTCCTTTTTCCCCATCATGAATGATGAGTGCCTCATGTGTTTTTTACAAGCTTGATGAGGGTAACCAGATGCTCGGTATAGCTCATCTCATAGATGATTCCAATCCCAAATATTTTATGAACCTGGGATAGGAGGGGTTTGTCCTATGACGGGCCCTTCAATGTGAAAATTTAACGAGTCCATAGAAGGTAAACTCGGTCATCATTTCATGTTTAGAGAGTCTGAAAAGAACTAAAGAAGACTCCAAGAGTCCTTTTTCGTAAAAGTTAGCCTCATCGCCCGAAAAAGGGTAAAACAATGCAGGAGAGGACTCTTCCATTCATGATTGGTTGGAGTATTCCTTTTTCGTAATTAGTGCCCCCTGATCCGAAAAAGGGGTAAACTATCACTAGGAAGACGACCATTCAAATACTTTAACAAGAGTGAACATGACAAGTTCGCTTGGCAATCTTTTTGTTTTTCGAGAGCCTGGAAAGAGCTTAACGGTAGACTCCGGGGGGTGTCCTTTTCCGTGCTAGTTTAACGAGTCCGGAAAAGTGATAAATCATAACTCGGTACTTGCTCTCATGGTTTTCTGAGTACGAGAACAAATTGAGAGTAAACCCGTCCTCATGCAATAATTACGACTAACCAAGGATAATAATGACAAAACATTCAAAGGGGTGTTCATACCTGTAGTTACCGTTGGTGATGGGAGAAATTGTACAAAAGACCACTTTATGACTCCTGTACACTAGAGAAAGTGTCAAATAGTGCCAAATATAATGACAAATGGTCAAAACTATAGTAAATGGCCCAAAAGCATCAAAATATTTGAAAAGGAATATTCCATTCTATTTATAAATAGAAATATGGGCCAAAAATAGATTTCATTGTTCAAATTTCCAATTTGGGTGGAGAAGTACCAATTTGGAGCCAAAACTTCCTTTGCCGATTTCGGGAGCTATGATCCACCATTTCACCAACCGTCCAGATCAGGTAGGCCTAAACTTCATCCAGCAACTTTCCAGTGGTTTAGTTTTTGCTTTTATGTCCATTTTTTTGGGGTTTTGATGGTGTTATGGAGGGCTTTATGCGCCCTCGACTCGTCACAGGTTTCCCTTTCAGAACCTGCGACGAGACCGAGTCGTCACAAGTCTCGAAAAGGATAGGTGCGATGTCATCGCACTGTACCTAAACGTATAGTGCGACGACGGAAAACCACAATCCAAACATCAAAAAGAAATAAAAAAATGGACTTCTGAGGTTTGAAGTATGTGTTAACACCAAAGCTGACCCCCAAGGGTGAAAGAGGGTAATCTCGGGTAACCACTAACCAATTTCCAATTTTTGGTTTACACTTCTGATCAAACATAAACAGAGAGGGCGCTCTCTACGACCTCGTGAAACAACTGGAATAATCAAGATTGTCAATAATGAAAAAGGAACACCAGCATTCACGGCTAAGATATTCAATTACAACAATTATACAGAAGATCATATTTCTATTTTGGAACAAAGAAAAAGGATTCAGGAACCATTTGGTTGAAAACACATGAATTTCATTTGGGCGATGGAGTCACCTTTAACAAGTTCTGGAAAGCAGTATTCACAAAGATTCTACAAACACATTCACAAGGGAGAGGTAGCAAGCAACTAGTAGTCAAAGAGCTTTAATTTGTGGAACAAAAGAGAAAAGAAACAGTCCATCAATGTAAGGCATCTAACAAGGATGAATCCTGCATCAACTTTAGCAGAATATATTTGGTGAAATACTTAGAATAAGCTAAGCAGAGCATAATCTCTATGAATTCTACTTAACTGTTACCCTGATCCAAGCATGAAGGAAATAACACAGAATGGAATAACAAAGAGAGAAACACATTTGCACATGGGGAAAAAGGAAGGTATAGACTACCAGACCGATTACACAAGAATCCTTGTCAAAACGCAGGCTTTCAGCTCTGCAATTTCTATTAAACAGAACTCCAAGAAAAAGTCTTACAAACTGATCATCAAAACACAAATAGTTTTTTCATAAGATTTCCAACCCTTGTGCATTTGATTACAAATGTATACATAGATGTCTTCGAGCTCTAGGCTCGGCTCCTCCAAAACAGAAAACAGTTAAAACCATATGCCATCTCATCAAAAATTGGTTTGCCGTAACTGTTTTCAAACAAAAAACAGGTAGAACCATCCTAACTATTTTTACATTTGTTGGTATTATTACTGAATGGAATTTGACATCATATTAAAGTAAACATATTAAGTATAAAAGTTCCAGCTGGCTATCCATTTATCCGCCTAAAAAAATATTACAAATTTACCTTTCAAAAATAGAAATGTCTTAGAAGTCTTTTGCTCATAACATCGACCCCTTTGAAAATAAGAGAACAAATAACCACTACTAAAGAGTTTGAAGTGAATGTTTCAGTCTCCCGTACTTCTCCACATAACCCCACCGGTCGGCCGTGATGCTCTCATGCGACGCCATCTCTTTCACTAATACTCGTAGCTCCACATTTTCATCATTTGGCAATACGAAAGCTCCCTAGCTCAAACTTCTCAGCCGGTTCAGGATCTCAAAATCAGGTGCAAGCTTTTCCAGTAGTAGTTTTCCCATGAGGATCCGGCTCAACATCTGAAACTTTTCATGGTCCATATTTATGGCACATAGCAGGTCTTTGTAATCATTATGTAGGATGAGCTCATTGCTTTCGTTCCAAAGAGAGGGCAACCCTTGCTGGAAGATATCCTCGAACCTTTTCCTTATCTCTACAATCTGCTCGTTCATCGATGCACATCGGTCCTCAAGCTCTTCTACGAGGGAAAACTTACCTAGCGTCCTCCATGCCCAAGTGATAGCAGCCGCTCTGTTTTTTATACCCAGAGCACTCAATTGTTCTTCGGACTGAGGTGTCAAGAAGTCTATGGCGTCTCAAGCTATTTCCTTAGGTGTGAGTTGCAAGTTACTTCTAGTTAATGCACAACTCTTCAAAGCTTTCTTTATCGCTCTCTCTCGAGTGTTCAAGGAGATCAAGTATGGTCTGAGATTTGTAGTAATCTCTATCATCTCATCCCAGATTAGATCTCTGCTCGTTTGCATAGGGATATTCCCGGTTACTTGGGAGACAAATCGGTGATTTGTTTCTATCAGCCCTTTATTATCTTTTTGTAATTTTTTCACTTCTTCTTCCATATACATGTTTTGTTCTTCTAGCTTGGAAGTCCTTTCCTTCAGTTCTTTGATCTCTACTTCCTTGAGACTAACCTGGGACATAGACCGCGAGAGGCTATCGGTATTATTTTTCTCCTTTTCCTGATTTTCCTGGGTAGGCCGCATGCTCAGAATGGGTAAGTTATCTTTCAAGTCTTCAATCTGTTGCTCCAAACTTACCTTCTCCTTTTCCCAATTTGATTTTTTCTCAGTCAACTTTAGAAATTCAGCCCGGTTTTCACTGAGTTCTTTAACTAAGGCTTCTTTCTCCTGTTCCAACTTAGTCACTTCAGGAGTTTGGATAACTGGGTATTTGAGACTTTTTCTTTCTTCTTTAATGTTTGGATCAGGCTTTCCTTTTCTGTCAACAATTTCTTAGTAGCTTTACCGCTACTATCACTAGCAACCAGATCTAATTGTATTTTCCTGATTTGCTGCTGGTGCGCTTTGTTCTCCTGTCTTTCTTGTCTCAACTGAGTGTCCATTTTACTGATTATTTTCTCAAAATTCCCCACTTTGAGCTTCGCCTGTATATAATCTTCATAAATAACGTCCCCTAGTTGCTTATGCATCTGGACCTTATCAGGAGATGATATTTTTGTAAAATCATACGTTACCTCGGTCAGTTTACTCGAGGTAGCCACTGCCACATTTAAAGTACCTGCCTTCACATTTCGACTGGCTACTAAATAGATGCCCGATTTTGACAAATTTCGAGCCTTCGGTAACAGGTCGTATATCTGCTGAGCTGAGGCCTGCTTGTCCTGTGCATATTTCTCAAACATCTTTTCTCTGGAAGAGAACTTACTTGTATCTTCGCTTTCCTGAGCTCCGCTGAAATTGTATTCCACTACCTGCACACCAGGAATTGGATTTTCCCCTTCTCTATTATCTTCGGCTTCCATTTAAATAGTCGCGACAGCGTATGTCTGGGCCAATTCCTATTTCCCAACTCTGCATCTCTTTCCTCTTTCTTCATCATACTCTTCTAAGATTTCGTGCAATTTCCTCTTCTCTCCCACTTCAGCAGTCTTAGGCACTTCTTCCATTTCTATAGTTGCTTCTAGCAAAGCGAGCCCTTCTCCTTGTGTTGTGGGGAAAATGCACCTATAGTTCAGGGGAGAAACTACCAACTTACGGTGATAAATATAGACTTACAAGCATTCTGCAAGTACAACTAATAAATGAAGAGATTAGGGTTTAGAGATGTAGGCACCTTATTCAGAAGGTTGATCCTAGCTTTGCCTCCCTCACTCTTCAATGCTTATCCAGTGTCACAATGCCCAGACCTGCAAAACAACTTGATACCTTTCTCAAATACATTTGACTACATATATAAGACTAATATTCATAATAGAAGAAGACATCAGATTATAAACAAACTGTAATCAAATCTGAGACACATTAATAGGTCATATTTGGAAAGAGAAGAACATCTGATCTTTATTAATGAATGAAAGCAAGTATATAAAGTTATACCTTCCTTCAAACTTGGCACTTCATGAAACCTAGATTCAAGGTCTCCTGCTTCCGTTCTCCAAGGATCCCAGCCTCTAATCAACTGTGCTAGGGTTTATCAAAACTGAGGCACAAGAGAGGGGGATGAGGGTCTCCATTCCTCCAGCATAACTTTGTTATAGTCTTGGTTCCCTCACATGGCCCTTCTACCCTCCTTATATAGTCAGTGAGGAAGAGGAAAATACGTTATAACTGCTTAGGAGGTTTTCCAACCAACTTAACTTACTCAAATTTTGAGATTTTGACCAAAACAAGGGTGTACGCTACTATTTAACAGTGGGGTAGTTCTCAAGAGGGTTGAGCGCTGCTATTGTACACTAGAGTATGGTACACACGCCAGTTTGTTAAGGTAGAGTAGCACTCATGTGAAAAAATGGCCAAAAACAGGCTTTTCTGCTCATTTTCAAGAGATGGTTTGGTCTAGAAAAATGTTCCTAAGGGTTGTAATCATCAAATGGGTCAAGAATGAGGTAATTTCAACCATTTTTAGCGCCCCAAATGACTCCTCCATCCACAAATGTCCTGTTGTGTGACTAAAATTGATCTCAAGAAGTGTCGTCATGCGACCAAGGGAAGCAAGTGTCGTCACAGACGGAGAGGTGTCATTTTAAGTTATAACAGATGCCCCCTAATGTATGAGGTCAGAGGGAGTGCAGAAAACGATGGCCGAAATACATTATAAATAACAAACTGTTGAATCATGGAGGAACCGGAGAAACCAAGAATCATAGGCTCAAATGAAGTACCTGAAAGCAAAGGCAATGTCAGACAAACTTATCCTTGGGGTCACTATCCATGTTCAAATAGTGGAACATGACCTCCAAGAGGATACAATAATGATCCAAAAACTGATGCATATATCATGGCGACTAGAATACAAGTGTGGATCCATTAGGAATAGAAGTGTAAACATAGCTACATAAATACAAGATGGATCTATGTCAAAACTGGAGAACATAGCCATAGAGAACAAGCTGGATCTATGTCTCATCAAGAGCCAAAAAAGAGTGTGGCTCAGTCGTGCGCAACTTGGGCGATAACATAAATGAGGTGATGTTATCGAGGATCCCAAGGTCTTCATCCAAAAACAACCCAAGGTACAAACCTATCCATGCGAATAAATGAGTTGATGTCGAACATGGGAGGTATCATTTGATTACCGGTCATTGATGTATACCGTTAACAAACGAGAGGGTGTCCACCAATAATGAAAATGGAACCCAAGGTACCTAGTACATTCAAACAAGTGTGAATAAGTGGTATTGTCGTCGAACACTTGAAGAATCCATCGGATAGGAGACATTGATGTATTCCCATCTATCCAATAGCGAGGGAAACTGCCACTAATGACTGCAATCCCCAAGGTACTAACCGAAACTCTAAAATTCATTCCTAGAGCACAATGAGTTGAAGTCGATGGGAAGAAGTCCGTTGGAAGGGAGGCCTTAATGCATCCTCCATCATCCAACACGAGGGACACTTAATAGGTATGAGCTGATTTGGAGTAGGACTAAATACATGATGAAACATACTGACACCAAGGAATGACCGACACATGAGGTCAAGGCAATTGCAGAATGGCCGACATAGGTTATATCCTTGAACAATGAGCACGACACAAGAGTGACTTAGGCAGCTTTTAACATAAAGAGACCACGATGCAAATCTGCAATGTAGGAGACATTAATAGATTCTCCATATGATTGGAATACTAACCGAACGGAGGAGTAAGAACTCTGAGATCAAGTTTACCCTAAGGCCAACACTAGAACCCAACTTGTTTGATAGACTCAAAACAGGTGCTTTGTTCAAGGAGATAGTTGACTTGCTACCATCATATTGAAAGATATTTTAACATTCTTCCCTTCCCTTTCCTTTTTCATTTTTTAACGAGCTTGACAAAGAACTAAAGCATGCTCGACTGTATTTTCATATTTAAGGAGTCTGAAAAACCTAGAAGAAAACTCCATACACCTATCTGTGGATTTTATACCGAGCCCGGATTGGTCTGTGCTCGACGGTGTTTTCTTGCTTATAGAGTTGAAAAACTTAAACAGTTCTCTATACACCTATCCATGGATTTTATATCGAGCCTGAGTAGGTGAATGCTCGCGTGGTGTTTTCACATTTCGAGAGTCTGAAAACCCTAAAGACGACTCCAAAGGTCCTTCTAGCGCATACCAGAGTATACCTAGAGTATACCTTTTCCGTAAATTATCCACCAAGGCCCGGAAAAGGGGTAATTCTATACCTAAGTGGATGCCAGTTCAGTTATTTTAATGAGCCCGAAAAAACAACTATGCTCGGCAAACTTTTCCTATTTAAGGAGTCTAAAAAGGGCTTAAAAGAACTCCATTGGGATCTTTTCCGTAAAGGTTTAACAAGTTCGAAAAAGTAAACTCATAACCTCCTTACTGTTTTTAATGAGCTCAAAGGAGATATAGAAAATGCCCACAACTTCCTTACTATTTTTAATGAGATCGAAGTGAAGATGAAAGAAATGCTCATAGCCTCCTTACTGTTTTTAACGAGCTCGAAGGGAAGGTGGAAGACTGCTCATAACCTACTTACTGTTTTTAACGAGCTCGAAGTAAAGGTGAAAGAATGCTCAGAACCTACTTACTGTTTTTAACGAGTTCGAAGTGAAGGCAGAAGAATGCTCGAAACCTACTTACTGCTTTTAACGAGCTCAAAGTGAAGGCGGAAGAATGCTCAAAATGGGAGGAAACGAGTGTCAGGGACATGCAAAAATAGCTCCAAGCGCATGGAACAAAGCTATGCCTAATGCAAGGAACATGGGCAAGATAAGGACACTCAGGGTGTGTCTCCTCCAGGTAAGAGGTGTCAAATTGAGAAGGCAAAATGATATAGGGATTAGCGAAAATGAGATCAGAGATGGAGGCTTATACAACGAGCTAAAAGCATGGAAGCCGGCATCAGGCTCATTAGCGCAAGCGGGATCATAATAGATGCATATGCAACTTGAACACAAAGATGGGAGCCTTATCAGGGATGGCCAGAAGTATATGAGGAAGAAAGATATGAGGCTTCTTCTCAAAGTCATGGTAAATCTAAAAAGGCTCCCAAGCCTATGAGAAAAACTCAGCATGGGCACCAAAATGGCATAAGGGTGCTGACTAGGGTGACCCATGTTAGGTAGGCTCTACTGTCGGACTGGTGCACAATGCATAAAGAGATGGCTAACACACCAATATCCAATAGGTTCGACCCTATGACGATTTCAGATGGCAAAAGGTTCAAATGCAACATAACAGCGAGGAAGCCTAAACCTACATGCAAGGTTCTGAATATACCTGACATGGTCACACAAGGTGTCGAAAAGGACCAATAAGCAAGTATACATCCATCTAAGAATCCTGTCTCCAAGAAACATCAGTACCAAGATCATATCTAAAAAATATGTAAAGAAAGACCCGATACAAGTCACTGTGGTAGAAATACTTTCAACTTCACTATCATCAACAACAGGCATAAACAAGGTAGAGTTTTCAAATGAAGACTCTATGGTACCCAAGCCCGAGGAATTACAATCAACAAGATCAACTTCAGGATGAAGATCAAAGTTGAAGGACATGATGTAATCTGCAGAAACAAATTCATCATCACAGGAGTTGAAAATTCTAGAAGCAGAATCAAACATAGCAGGAACACCGATTTGTGGATCTATAGGAGAGTCCAAAGACTCAACAGTAGGAAAATCAGACTTAAGGTCAAACCGGGGCTGGACATAACTGCGACTGGATCAAAATCCAAGTGAATGGCAGACTATACTATAGACTCTAGGAAAACTTCATCGGAAGGAAGCATATCATCCCAGATAGAATACATATCTAAACATTCAAATGGAGGTTTCACTTGGTCAAAAGCTGAGAGTAAGTCCCGAGAACGTAAGCATGAACTCATAGACTTCTTCTCAGTAGCAGTTGAAATCAAGGAACAATATGCCACATAAGTCCCATGTGACATAGTGGTACCTAATGACAAGGGATCATACTGGTCTACAGTTGGGTAATAAGGAGGATCAACGAATACAAGTTGACAAGTTGGTCAATAGTGATGATGCTTTCGTTATGAGGAAAATGCATCACACGAAAGAGTGTAGACACCACAGCATGCATAGCATAAACATAATCACGCCCGAGGATCATATAAAATGTGATGAACCTGCAATAATTAATTAATGCAAATACACGAGATACCAAAAATAACAGAACTCAGAATCACTTTTATATTGATCACAGGCCACTTCGAGGGGGCAACCTCCTTTGAGCAAGCTCAATACAATTAACTTCACGGTGCCTTCAATGATCTCAACACACAATTATATACTAAGTCTATTCCCAATACTATGGGTCAAAACCATGGGACATATAATACTACGGGACGACTTACAAAGCATATGCGTCCAATACTCTGGGTCAATACTATGGGCTAATATAAACTATGGATCAACAAATACTACGGGATGACTTACAAAGCATATGCGTCCAACAACAATATACTAACATAGTAAAGAGAAGGGTTGACATGGGTTCCTAACATCCCCTCTCCCTTAGAAAAAGCTTTGTCCTCAAAGCTTTGACTGGAGAAATTGCTACAGAATCTGAAGGAGTGGTTCCCTGGTAGCATCCTCGGGTTGCGTTTCGGGCCACTAATTCCTTTGGAGTGTCAGGGAAGATTACTTGGAAGGTTGTAGATGAAGAATAACCCTATCAGCTGTGTGGAAAATGTGCTAAGAATGGTGCTGATCGGCTTGTTGTTTCCAGCGAATTCTGGCCATGTGAAGATTGTCCTGTAGAATGAGAAAAATCTGATCGCGGTTGTGAACAACCGAGTCAATTTCCTGAACTAGGGAGCTGCTAAGGGTGTATGGAAGACGAACTGGCGGTGTCTGTCCATATACTGCTTCATATGGTGTCCTTTGAGATGTGGTATTGTACCACCAGAGCACTGCTAGGCGATCCATAGAAATAGTTGGCCAAAGCTGTGTAGGGATGGGCAAGGGTTTGAGAAATCCTGAAAGGAGTGTCGTTTCACCCTTGTTGACCTGGAAAGTATCACAGTCAGCCACCATCTGTTGAATTGTCAGTTTCAATCCCTACCAAAAGAAGTTACATTGTTCCTGGTCATACATTTTGAAGAACCCAGAGTGCCCTGCTGATGAAGAAGAATGGAGTTCATAGAAGAGATAGCCCTGTTGAACATATTGCAACCAATTTGGAACAAGCAGAGAAAGAGCTGTAAGAGAAATTGGGTCATCAATTGTGCGAGAAGGATCATCTACCACCATATTGTCCTTACCCTTCTTGTAAGTGATTGCATAGGGATAACCCCTGAGTTGGATAACCCATTTCAGGTGTGTTGGGTAGGAGACCCATTGTTCCAGAAAATTTTCCAAACTCTGGAGATCAGTCTTGATGCAGAAATAATTCCCTAATAGGTATGGTTGCCACTTCTGTAGTACATGCAAAATAGCCATCAGTTCCTGCTGAGAGGTAGATGCGACTAAATTCTTATCGGAAAGGTCTCTTGAAGGCGGCAAGCTTATTGGTTCAGCAAAGACACCTGGATATCTATCCAAGGAAGTAGTGGAGACCGTTGATGGGTGCATTTGAATGGAATGGAGCTGAGCGATGACACCATGTGAATTCTTCTTAAGGATTTTTTCCAGGCGATGTGAACTGATAATGTGGAGAGACCCTGGTTGTAAGCCCATTAATTTGTGTTGTGCCCCATTGACTAAAAACTGCATCCAAAGTTTCACAAAATCCCATAAGATAGGTCCAAGTGTGCGTAACCATTGAACACCCAAAACCACATCACATCCGCCTAAGGACAAGGAAAACATGTCAGAGTGCAGGTTATAATATTTCATAGAGATATGCACATTGTGACACTTCCCTTTGCAAGGTAAGGTGCCCCATTGGCAACCATGACTTCAAAGTTGGAGCAAGGTTGGACAAAACAATTAGCCTGTTTGGCAATCCGAGGGTCAATGAAGTTATGAGTGCTACCAGAATCAATGAGTATGGTAAGAGGGAGATTCTTGAAGTATCCCCTGTCTTTCATTGTTTGTGGGGTGGTGATGCCGGTTACAGCATGGAGAGAGATCTCGGGTGGGTTGTCCAGAGATGGGGTGTCAACAGGCGAGTGTTGAATGTCGACCTGATCATCTACTGTATCTGGAGCTTCTTCATCAAGTTCTGAGGCAAGCGAAGAATCCACATCCAAGAGATAGAGCTTTTGTTGAACACATCTATGTCCCCAAGTGAATTTCTCATCACAATTATAACAAAGCCCTTTTTCTCGGTGTGCTTGCATCTCTGTTTCAGACAAATGCTTGATAGGAGTTGGTTGAGGAGCAGGCGTGATGGGAGGTCGTTTGGAACCCATATTTCTGAAGGGAACAAAGGTGAGTTTGGAGCATTGTTGAGCTGCGATCTTGTCCTCTGCAAACTTAGCCAACCCTAGGACTTCCATCATTGTGTTTGGACAGAACATTTTGACCTCTGAGCGGATTTCATCCTTGAGACCACTGATAAAACAACTCCTGTAGAATTCATTAGACAATCCTTCTATGTGATTGGCCAGTTTCTCAAATTTTGTCTAATACTCTCTCACTGTGCCAATTTGGTGAAGTTTAGTGAGTGCTCCTGTGAAGTCATCAAAAGCACTAAGACCAAGTCATGGCAAAAGGAGTTGGCAAAAATCTGTCCAGTTTGGTTCGGGATGAGCTTTGATGTACCAACGGTACCATTGAAGGGATTCTTGTTCCAAATGAAAGGATTCAAGTAGAACTTTCTTGACATCAAAAGTATTATGCAGACTGAAATATTGTTCTGCTTGGTATATCCATCCAGTCGGATCAGTACCATCGAAGTGAGGAAAATCAAGCTTCGGCCCACGAAAATTGTTGGAAGAAGAGATCCCGGTGGCTGCAAAAGATTCTGGCTGTTGGTTATTGTTCATGGCTGAATGCTGAAGATGGAAGCTGAGAAATTTTTCATCCAGATCTTGGAGTTTGGTTTGGATGGCTGCAAGTGCTTCCTCGATGGTGTTTGCTCCTGCACAGGTGACAACCACAACCAAGAGTTTTTTTTTTTAATTTTTATGTTTTTTTTTGGGGGGGGAATGGATAGAAAAACACAAACAAAAGCTTATTTAGTAAAGGAATATTTGGATTTGGGAAAAACTCGGATGGGTATTTGGGGTATGACTAGGTTTTGGACACTTTCTGATGGACAGGGAAGCAAAAAATGGGGATTTCAGAAGAGGGGTGAAAGAATGAGAAAATTTGGCAGAGAGGGACAAAGAAGCAGAATTAGGAAAGGAACTCTGTGGTAAAATTTGAAGTTGATTGGTGAAATCCGAGGAAGTTATGGCAAACCCTAAAAATAGACAAATGTGGGATTTCAAGCTTTGGGAAGTGGAATTGGGGATAGGGTCCTGAGGAATGAAATATGAAGAATGGGATTACAGGGGTTCCCCGGAAGTTTCAAGGGAAACAGAGTGAAAACAAAGGAGATATGGAGAAAAAACTATTTGTTTGTTTGTTTGTTTTTTTTTTTTTTTTTAGGGAAACGGAGTGAAAACAAAGGAGATATGGAGAAAAAAAATTTCTTTTTTTTTTCAAGTATGGAGCGGCTATTGCTTGGAAGGGATCTGAAACAGATAGATCTGCAATGTCCCGGAAGTGAGTAGAAACAGAGGGATCTGAAACGACGCCGAATGGATTGAAAACAGCTGGATCTGGAACGACTTTCAGAATGGATCTGAAATGGCGCAGCAGTGATCGACAACAGTTCAGCTGAAAACAGATATGGGCCCCAGGTATGTGCGGCTTCCTAACAGTTCAGGGGTTTCACTCGGCCACCAATGCTGTCTGACGGCTTGCGTATTGGGGCAGTACCCCTCACTCCATGGCTCAGGTAAAATTGATAACCACTTTGCCACAAACGACAGCTCTTGATTTACCTCACGGGTGGGAACTAGTCAATCAGGTAGGATTCATTGCCTTTTTTGCTGGCAGGTCCTCTCAATGGGCCAGCTACTTCGGGGTTCCTGTGGTACTCCTCACAATGAGTTTTAGGGCTTATTCCCAAGTACTTCCCACAGTTAAGTGGATAGGGATTATTCCCAAATCTGAACCTACAACAGATGCGAAAAAAATTTGGCAGAAATTTCACCTAGCGAGCCCAAGAAAGTGCTATGATACCAGATGTGATGAACCTGCAATAATTAATTAATGCAAATACACGAGACATCAGAAATAACAGAACTCATAATCACTTTTATATTGATCACAGGCCACTTCGAGGGGGCAACCTCCTTTGAGCAACCTCCTTTGAGAAAGCTCAATACAATTAACTTCACGATGCCTTCAATGACCTCAACACACACTTATATACTAAGTCTATGCCCAATACTATGGGTCAAAACCATGGGACATATAATACTACAGGACGACTTACAAAGCATATCCGTCCAATACTATGGGTCAATACTATGGGCTAATATAAACTATGGATCAACAAATACTACGGGACGACTTACAAAGCATATGCGTCCAACAACCATATACTAACATACTAAAGAGAAGGGTTGACATGGGTTCCTAACATCAAAGTCCATATGGTCCTTTAAAACCATAAAATCAACTAAGACTGTTTTTCCCCCCAAGGTAACAGGTGCCCAACGGAGGAATCCGATCGGTTCACTAGGTCTTCTATCGAAGGTCAACGACCAATTAACAACTGGAATAACATTAGGGAAACCCAAATCTCTCCAAGCATAAGTGGATAAGATACTAACAGAAGCACCTTCATCAACAATGCATCGATCAACCGTATGGTTCCCGATATCAACCTTTATTTGGAAAGGTGTCGAAGAAGGAAGACGAGGCTCGGCTAGACTATACCAATCAAAGGAAACAATCTTAGGCCTTGGTAGGGGTTCACATGGCACATATGAAGTACCCCCTTTTTGAGGAACATCCAAACTGGTAATGCAGAAGACTTCCGTAGTAGGTGCATCAATCTTTGCAGGACTGATGGGATCGATCGAAGATTGCATCGATTCGATCACTTCACTCTCCGAAGGAAGAGTGGGGTCAACCAAAGATTGCATTGGTTCAACCACTTTATCAAGCAAAGGTTGATCTGACTGTAGGGAATCTATAGACAACTCAGGAATAGACTTCACACATGGACCACACTCTTCGAGCTTCTAGAATGGCAGGGCATCTGTGAGTAAGGTGATCTCCCTTACAAAGTTTACAAGGGAACTTTGGTTTCCGTCCTATAGGTCGAGACTCCTTTACAATGTTAGTACTCTCATCATGACTAGCATTGGCTGATAGCTTGCCCCCAGCGTGACTTATAGTGGTTGGTTTCTTAGAAGCAGAAGACTTTTGAACTAAGGACCACACTTTTTGCACTTCTGGAAGTACAGGGCACAAGTAAGTAAGGTGATCTCCCTCGCAAAAATTACAAGGGAACCTAAGATTCTGTTTGTTGGGTTTGTCGACAATTTCAACTCCCTCAGCATGACTTGCAGTGGTTGATCTGGTGTCTCCAGTATGACACACAGGAACTGGTGACTTGCCATTAATATGACTAGCAGTGATCAATGACATGTCCTCAACATGATTGACAATGGTTGAAGACAAACTTTCAGTATGATTTTCAGTGACTAAAATTTTTCTCCCAGCATGACCTCTAGAGGCTGGGTAGGTGCCCCCTGCATGATTTGCATAGGCATGGAGCTTGCCCCCATGTTTTGGCATCTTCTTCCCATTCTTCCTCCGTCTATTCCTTTTAGACTGCTGGTTACCAGTATTGCTACTTTCGCCACATGAGGTAGAAGGAGGAGGAGAAGATGTTACTGGAAAAGAATGCCCAGGGTTCTAATGCTCTTGATTTGAGGTGCTCACAAAAGAAGCATCAGGAGCATGCAAGGAATTCAGAGTGGAAAACAACCAAACCGGCAGCCCAATAGTGAATCTAGGAAGATTCAGAGTAGCCATTAAGGGAGCACTAATGTTTCCAATGAATGCAACATCACAAGGATCCCCTGGAAGAGGGGTACCTTGATTGGCACTCACCGGAACGCTAGACATAGTTTCCTGCTCAAATGAGCAAGAAGTTCTCTAAGGCAAACTAAGACTAGTAGCACAAAGAGCACACCACTAAAAAGGTCCTAGGTAAATCAAACCAGGCAAACAGATGCCTTCCAGAGAAGAGTCTAGGATGATGAGGGCCCAGAACAGATCAACGAAGGATGAAGAATAGTTACCCGGTGTCCACAATATAATGACTAAGGGTGCAAGCACTAGAATCACCCAACCGCCCTCCCAAAGACCTGCAAGGGATTTCCTCCCACGTCTGTCCTATGTATAGCAGATATACCCTCCGCTGTCACCTGTGTATGAACCTATGGTTAGATACTAAGGATACCACCACACCGAAAACTCCTGGGGGAATAGTCTCTGGTCGACTCAGAAGGCATGGGTAGGGTAACTGAGCCCGAAACTCAAAAGAGTCCCCAAACGTGATCCAATCCTGGTATATGCTCGAAACAGAAAGTAGGAGGAGTATTCCCAACAATTTGATCTCACAAGACCTACTGCATAGATCCCAGGAAAGCTTTGAATGAGGTGGGTTTACCTGCGATAGTCGAACTATAATTTTTGCGTAATGTGTGATCTTGGGTGGTTTAAGGTGTTTTAAACCCAAGATCCTAACCAATACTAGTTGGTGTAGTGTAACCTAGAAAAGAAAATGTTACTAGTACATTTTATTAGGGTTCATTTTAAAGGTTACTTGCTTACTCAAAAAAGTAGTGGGTGTGTGAGAATGGTTATAATAGAGACAGAGTACTGAAAATGAAATATTTACCACCAAACAAATCTTTTATTTTCAATGCAAGTCTTAAAATTATGATCTAGAATGCATATGCAAATACAATTTTTAATCTTTCGAATGCAAAAAAGGTAAAAATAAAGTCTAAATGTACAACTCAAAACCTAAGAATGCAGCTACTCAAACAAATAGGTATGCAAAAGAAAACTTGTTCTTTTTGATGCAAAGCACTCTAAAATCTTTTAAGCCACTTGCAAGGTACTCTATTCAGAAAATGAATCAAAATTCTTTGTGCTTTCCAAAGGTAAGAAACAAAACTGAAACTAACCTACTATCAAAGGAAAAGCAAAGAACTTTTAGGTTCTCTTTATTGGAACAGTAAAAGCTACCAAATATGACTTTCAAATTCTTATTGATGTAAGCATGCCAAACATTAGGAAAAGAGTACAAAAACTACTTTTAGACCCAAATGAAGCAAATGACCTACGAAGAAGTATGGTTTGGTAAATTTAAGTCTGCACATAAACAATGCAAACAAGGTCTTGAACAACAGCCAAAAACACTTGAGCTTTCACTACAAAAGAAAACTTAAAAGCATAAGAAAGGATAAGAAACCAATCTAAAAGAGAAATTTCACTCAAATAGGTACAAATAGGGTCAAGAAGACTCAAAAGGTTTCAAATCCAGTGGAAATGGAGCAAGCAGCTTAAATTCCACTCAAAATTGGGGTACAAGACACCAAACGAGTCCAGAACCCCCCAACTTGGGTCAACAAGCCCCAAAACTTTCCAAACAATCCCAAAATGATCAAAAGAGGTCCAAGTCATGAACATAGGATCAGTATGAGGATAGGAAACCAATTAAAGTGGTTTAACACAGACCTAAGGTCATCGGGGACCCCAAAAAATGCAGCCACAGCCCCCAGATTTGGGTCCACAACCCAAAAACTCAAAAAATTCAAACCCAGATTGTGGGTGCTACTGTGTATGAGGAATACCAGCGCCCATAGTAGGATGGGCGCTACTGTTTAGAGGAAAAGTAGCATATGGGAGCTACTGTGTTGTACAAATAGTAGCGTACATGTGGAAAAAGTTGGGAAAATGGGGTTAAAACCCCCTTACCTGGGTCCACAAGGGTTTACAACGGCTGGGAAGGGTTTATAAGAGCCAAGGAGGGTCAAATAGAGCCTACTAACTGATGCTAATCAAGAAAATGAAAAAAGAACATCAAACAAGACTTAAAAATGACCTTGGATACCCCTAAGCAGTTAGGCTTTCCCCAGCGAAGTCGCCATTCTATTGAGGGGAAAATGCACCTATAGTTCAAGGGATAAACTACCAACTTACGGTGATAAAGATAGACTTACAAGCATTCTGCAAGTACAGCAAATAAATGAAGAGATTAGGGTTTAGAGATGTAGGCACCTTATTTAGAAGGTTGATCCTAGCTTTGCTTCCCTCACTCTTCAATGCTTATCCAATGTCGCAATGCCCAAACCTGCAAAACAACTTGATACCTTTCTCAAATAGATTTGACTACATATATAAGACTGATATTCATAATAGAAGAAGACATCAGATTATAAACAAATTGTAATCAAATCTGAGACACATTAATAGGTCATATTTTGAAAGAGAAGAACATCTGATCTTTATTAATGAATGAAAGCAAGTACATAAAGTTATACCTTCCTTCAAGCTTGGCACTTCACTAAACCTAGATTCAAGGTCTCCTGCTTCCGTTCTCCAAGGATCCCAGCCTCTAATCAACTGTGCTAGGGTTTATCAAAACTGAGGCACAAGAGAGGGGGATGAGGGTCTCCATTCCTCTAGCATAACTTTTTTATAGGCTTGGTTCCCTCACATGGCCCTTCTACCCTCCTTATATAGTCAGTGAGGAAGAGGAAAAGAAGTTATAACCGCTCAGGAGGTTTCCCAACCAACTTAACTTACTCAAATTTTTAGATTTTTACCAAAACAGGGGTGTCCGCTACTATTTCATAGTGGAGTAGCACTCAAGAGGGTTGAGCACTACTATTGTACACTAGAGTAGGGTACACACGCTAGTTTGTTAAGGTAGAGTAGTGCTCATGTGAAAAAATGGCCAAAAACAAGCTTTTCTGCTCATTTTCAGGAGATGGTTTGGTCTGGAAAAATGTTCCTAAGGGTTGTAATCATCAAATGGGTCAAGAATGAGGTAATTTCAACCATTTTTAGAGTCCCAAATTACTCCTCCATCCACACATGTACTATTGTGTGACTGAACTTGATCTCAAGAAGTGTTGTCATGTGATTAAGGGAAGCAAGTGTCGTCACGGACGGAGAGGTTTCATTTTAAGTTATAACACCTTGCAAGCCCGAGGCCATTTCTGCTTTTGGTTGGTACTGCAAAATATTCCTTTTTTTTGCTAACCCTTCTATTTCTTTATGCTCGAAACCACTCAGGTTAGTCAGCTTCCTTTTGTTAGAGATTATATGATAAGGGTCGTAGCTCGCTGCCACATCTTTTTCAAACTCAAATTCTTCCATCAACTTCTATACTTCCGCAATGGCCTCTGTATTATTTACAATGACTGGGCCAATGACCCAAGGAAATTTCAAATCTACTCCTTTCCTGAATTTTGAAAAAAACTTATCTTCCAAGATAAACTTTTGTCTAATAAATTCCAAAGAGAAAATCCTAGATGTCAGAAAGGCCGGTAGCACGTAAGGTTCGTGTGTCAACCCATTTAGCTATATGACTGTGGAGTCTCTAGATAAAAACTAGTCTCCCACTACCACTTCCCTTTTCAACTGCAACAAGGTTTTCATTTCAGGCAGTACTCTTGGCATCCCTTCTTCAAAAAATAATTTGTACAACACAGATAACATAGAATTCATGTAATTGAACATGTTGTTTTCCAGGTGACTGGCATAAAACTCCGGTGGGAAACGTAACTCATTGAGGTTATTGTCCATAACCAACTTCATTAGATAGGCCTGGAATCGGAAACATCTAGTGTTCAGAAAAGACGCCAATTGGGTGTTAATGCTTTCTTCTATAAAACTTTCAAACCTGAGACCAGGGACTGACTCATAACTGACCAGGGGCGGGCCAATGCTTATTCTATATAGCAAGCTTACTTGCACTTCCATCACCACCCTGTCACTATCAAGACCTAAGAACTGTGCAAGTAACGACAAAACCAATTGCGTATTGGTATTAAACAGGCTAACATCTACTGGGTAAGGGGTTTCTTCAATTTGCAGGTCTGGTTTTAGGCAAGTGGTCAAAAAGACTCACCGACTCTCGGGAGGGATTTTACGATAGAGGGTTACCAGTGCTATTTCAGAGAACTCTTCAGACTCAGGGGTGAGAAAACCAGGGACTTCAAATGACCGATGCACCACCGAAGGTTCTATACAACAAACAATTTTACTCTGTCGGCTATTCATGATAACTTTCTGGGATCCCTCATAGTTGGATGCACACCAAGAGACGAACTCGGGAAACGACATGATCTGGTATGGACAAAACAAAATGAAAGATGACTAAAAAACCCTATGTACATCTGTACCTTCATCCTGCAGGCCTTTCAGCCTTCTTTTTATTTCAGTTACGGGAAGTTGGGTAACTGTGTCAAAAATATTATCATCCCTATCCTCCAGGGCATTCCTATCTCTACTTGTGCTCATGGCGGAACCTTCTTCCATGATTTTACTGAATTAGCTACTCTACTGACAAGTCTCGGTTGGAAGGGCCTACCAGTTGCCAGCAAATCCTCTGTAATGCTTCTGTCGAAAGCCCCATCACCCTCGCCGTCTCCCACCGACCGAGAAGCTTCTGGACCTTGACAGTTTTCCAAACGAACAAATTTCCACAACACCTATTGAGGGTTTTTATATATAAATCTTCTTTACTTAACCATCGGTCTTATCTGCCACTTGTCCGACGATCCCGATTGCTGATTTTTCACGTGTGATTTTCGGCCGTCGGATCTAGACCTTTATTTAATCTTCTGATGTGACATTTTATGCTTTCCCTCCGTCGGATCCTAGGTAGGACCCACTCTGTGTCATTCCACTGTTACCACGTGCCCACGGAGCATCATCGATGTTTTCCCAGAGTGGTTTTAGATACCACTTCCCTTCCCCGCGATCACCTATGGTGTTGACACATGTCCAACGGTTTTATCCATCGCGACCACCTTCTTAGGTATCTATCGTGCTACTTCTTGACCAGACTAAGCTTGGACCGTAGACCTTGTTCCACTTTGAATCTGTGGTGGAGATGAGCGACATATTTAATGTTCAACCTTTCCCCGACAATGGGTCCCACTGTCTGTTCTTTCGTGCATCTTCCTTCATCTCCGCACCGTCGATATGGGCTACCCACTCTCTGCACTATGGTTTGCTTTATGACTTTACCACCCCGGTATCTCGTGCCCTTGTTGTGGTTTTGTTTACCGCTCTTCTTCCCGCGACGAGCCCTCCAGCTGCCATCTATCCGGCGGTATCATCCGTCGCTACCACCCTTTTTGGTTATCCATCACGCAGCTTCTCGACGAGATGAATCTTGGACCGTGGATCTAGCTTCGCTTTGCATCTACGGTGGTTCTCTTGCCGAGACATAGTCCTTATAATACTTTAGGATGTTGGACTTAGGACTTGGGGTTATTTATTCGCTTAGAAGGCTCCTTCACATACTTCTTTGTGAATTTCTTATGGGGTATTCCCTCTTAGCCCTTTATATATTAAGTTTCCCTATTCTGGCCCTCAACCATGGAGGAAGACTAGGGCTTCAATCCTTTATCAGGTATGTTTCTACAACCCTACTCCTTTCACACTTGATATTTATGAGGTGTAAAAAGCAGGTGTTAAAAACTGGCTCCAACTTGGGGATGCTATCCTCCCTACGAGGTAGCAACGAACTCCATAGACTAAGTGCCTGATCCATTGGGCAGTTTTCCTTGTGGGCTTAGACTGGAAATTTTTCTCAGAACTTGATGCTGGGAACTGTGATTGCCTTCGCCTCTGGGTAGAATACTTAAAGAAAAACAAACAAGACAACAAAAATTGCATGGCATCCCCTTGTAGACCTTAGGGCCTTCACTTCGAGCTTCAAGTATTTATGGTTTTCCGTTAAACCTTCAAACAACTGAAAAAAGGAAAAATATGTACAAGTTATGGTACATGAATTACCTGGCTCGTCTAGGAGAGATAATGCTTTAAAAATATGCCATTAGCTGGTCCTCCCCGCCAGGCAGATCTATCTTGCTCTTCCAGTATAAAAGAGTTGGTTCCTCTGGGTGCAACAATGATATATGGACCCATCCACATGTGGTCAAATTTACCGTGTCTGTCTTCTCTTGGGCAGTCCCATTTCGGAACCAGGTCATTCACCTGAAATTTTTCTTCCTTGGTCTTCTTATCAAATGCCTCCTTCATCTTTTTCTGGTGTCCTTGTACTCTGTCATAGGCTATAGTTCTTAACTCATTTAACTCAATTATCTGGTTCACTCTCCTTTGCATATGATTCGGTTCTTCTTCTAAACCTTGCAGCAACCTCATAACTGGTAATCCCAAAGAAGCTGGAAAAACCACTTCAGCTCCGTACACCAACTGGAATGGAGACATTCCAATGGCCCTTTTGGTGCTTATTCTATCAGCCTACAGGGCATACTTCAGCTTGGTGTGCCATGCCCTCTTATTCTCTTCCAATAATTTCTTTATGATTTTTACTAAGAAGTATTGGAGGATTCTGCCAGACCATTTCCTTGGGGGTAATAGGCTGTAGAGTGGTTCAGACTGATATGATATTTGTGGCAGAAATTAACCATCTTCTTAGAACAAAATGCAGGCGCATTATCAGTCACAATCCTTTTGGGGCAACCAAAACTAGATAGGATATTATCCTCCAGAAAGTCCATAATAACATTTTCTGTTGCATTCCTGGTAGGTATAGCTTCTATCCACTCAGTGAAGTAATCCGTGGCTATCAATATCCACCTGTGCTACCCAGAAGAGTTAGGGTTTATCTCCCCAATGAAATCCAGTCCCCATTGTTGAAAATGAGCTTCTACTATGACTGGGTGAAGGGGTAGTGAAGTGACTTTCCTCTTTCCTTCAAAAATTTGACATTGGTGACAAGTTAATGTTTCTTTATACACATCTGTGAACATGGTGGGCCAATAGAGACCAGCCCTCAGGATCTTGTTCACTGTGACCTTCCAAGAATGGTGACCACCACAATCCCCCTTATGAAATTCTCTCTTATTATGTTTGGCTTCGTCCTCTAACAGGCAATTTAGCAGTACACCGCCAAGATCCTTCCAATATAAGAACTAATTCATGATACAGTATTTTGCGGCCTTTAATTTTACAGCTCTGGCCCTGCTCTTACTTAATCCTACTGGAGCCTGTAGATTTTGCAATACATAAACACTGTCAGAGTACTAGGGAGACGCAGAAAATTCGGGCTTTATTTGTAATCCTATGTCCAGTTGACATAAAGAGTCTTGCAAAAACTTTAGTTGCAAAGAGTCATAGTTAATTTTGGTCATCAATTTTGCTAACCCTTGCCCCTTTATCAGTTTGGCAGGCTTTATTTCCAGGTCATATTCTAGCAACATAGTGATCCATTTTGCTCTTCTTCCTTCTGGATCAGCCTGGGTGAGGATACCTTTTACTGCACTATTTGGGACATGGGCAATGATGTGTGAATGGAGAATATAGACCCTGAAATCTTTCAATGACTTGATTAAAGCATAAGCCTATTTCTCCATGATATCGTATTTTAATTCTGCAACTCTCAATACTCTGCTGAAAAAAGCAATTGGCTGTTCGGCATTCTGATCATTCTTCTGCAGCAACACTCCTGCTACTGCATGCTCAGAAGCATAGGAAAAAACCAGGAAATCTTTAGAAAATTCGGGGCTTGCTAATATAGGGGCCTCAGAAATAGCATTTTTGATTCCCTTGAAAGAATCTCTTGTTTCCTCCGTCCACCTTATCTGGTTTTCCTTTCTCAACATATTGGTAATGCTCATCATAATCTCAGCAAAGCTAGGTATGAACCTTCTCAAAAAACCCACTTGTCCAATAAAAGATTGCACCTCCTTTTTACTTCTGGGCTCTCCAACTTTCTCGATCGCACTAACCCTCTCAGGGTCAATCTTAATACCTCCCTTAGAAATAATATGTCTCAGGAGCTTAGCCTCTTCTAAAGCAAAGTTGCATTTCTTTGGGTCGAGGGAGATACCATATTTTATGCACTTCTTAAAAACTTGTTCTAGGTGTTTGAGATGCTCGTCATCAGACTTTGAGTATATTGTTATATCGTCCATGTACACCACCATAAACTTATCTTTTTCTTCAGCAAAGGCAATGTCCATCGCTCTTTGTAAGGTAGCTCCAGTGTTCATCAATACAAAAGGCATCTTAGCATACATGAAAGTGCCCCATGGTGTGGTGAAAGCAATCTTTTCTTGATCTTCTGGACTAACTTTGATCTGATTATACCCTGAGAAACCATCCATTGTAGAAATCCTTCCTGGCCCTACTACCTTCTGCAGGATGTGTTCCATTTTGGGTAGAGGGTAATTGTCGTTTAAGGATGCTCTGTTCAAATTCCTGAAGTCTATACGAATTCTAATTTCCCCATTCTTTTTTCTTACAGGAACTAGGTTAGCCACCCATTGAGAGAGTCTCAAAGTGACAATAATCTTTGCGTTGAATAGCCTCTTGATCTCCTTTTCTACCACCGATACCAACCTGGGATTTATTCTTCTCAACTTCTGTTTGAAAGGTTTTTCTCCTGGTTGAATTGGGATGGAATGCTGGATTATTGAGGTATCATACTCCTTTAACTCTTCATAGCTCCAAGTGAAAGCAGTAGCGTACGTTTTCATCAGATCAACATACTGCTTTTTCCTCCTGGTCTCCAATTTTTTAGACAACTTTACCATCTGAGGTTCCCCAACAGAACCCAAACTCTGATATTCTACTGTATCCTTGGGAGGTTAAAATTTGGGATTCTTTGCCACATCGTTTTGGTCAAAGAGATTTTCTAGAGGTATCAGTCCTTTGGGAATACAATTGCTTTTTAATTGGACAATGTCTTTGCCTCCCAGAGTATTCTTCCAACCCCTATTTCCCTTCTCTTCGTCGTCTGACTTCTCTTGGTCCACTAGACCTTCTACATCCTCATTCTCTGTATCGATCTGAACATTAGCAAACTCATGAGACAGTTCTAAAATCCTTCTAATTTGTAGGTCATCTTCAAACACTTGCCAATACTTGGAATTATCTAGGATGGATGGCCTATTTATCACTTCAACCTCGTATTTATCTTGGGAAAAAATGGGTGTTTTAAAACCACCTGCAGTAGTGGCCAAGGAGTCAGCCACTTGATTGTCACATCTTGGGATTTCCCAGATCTTATGTTCATCGAAAAAAATTTCAAACATGTCCCAAACTTCGTTTCTATAAGCTCTCATTCTGGGGTGCTTTGCTTGATAACTATCGTTCACCTGATTCACCACCAGTTATGAATCTCCAAATACGTGTACTCTCCTGGCTCCCAAATATTTCAGAGCTCTCAGTCCTAATAGTAGAGCTTCATATTCAGCCACATTGTTTGTGCACTCAAAAGTCAATTTATAGGATAGGGATCTAGATTCTTGGTCTGGAGGTATGATCCAAACCCCAGCCCTAGCTCCATTTTTGCTTAGTGAACCATCAAAGTACATCTTCCACAATCCTTCTTCGTTTTTTCGCCTCTCTGATGCCTTATGCCTTGCTGCAAACTCTTTGTCTTCCTCTACTTCATGAAAAAATGGGGGTCTAGGATCAGTATGTGGACCATCATTGAAAAGGATGGAGGAACCCATGTTTGTTTCCATAGCGAATATAGGGTGATTCTCAGGCTTGTCATCACTACTGACTACATAAGCCATCCTTTTTTCTCTGTATAACTTCCTATTGCTTCCGAATAGTGGTATAGTAGCATAAGATAAATTCATCTGCATGGTTCCCTTTAGCTGCTCTACCCAGGATCTTGATAACAGCATCCCGAACTTAGCAGGTAAATCAGCTACCACTATGTCCATCATGATGCTCTTTGCTAGAATCTGGGCGAGGGTTATCACCACGTCTTAAATTTACCCGAAACAGGGTACCCTTCTGGAATCAAAAGAATATAGGTCTTTGTAGGGTCTAGTGACCTCTAACCCCAATAAGTCTACTACCAACTTTGGAATCAAGTTATGGGAAGCTCCAGAATCTATCAGGGCATTGTGTAATAACTTGTTGTGGATATTCAGCCTCAAATAGAAGGGAGGGACTTCTTCATAATCTGGTTCCTCCATTTTGGAACCAAAGATTATAGTGGGGGCATCATCCGTCACTTCCAACATATCTTGTGTATTTCCAGCCTGCCCCTTTACTAGTCTATTTATCTCTTCCCTATATTCATTAACTCTCAATAGTTCATGCCGGGGGATAGAGATCTTTACCTTAGACAGTTCAGCCTTCAAGCCGAATATTGATGCCGGCTTCCTTGCTTCAGTTATTTCTGGTTACCTATCCTCTTTAGAATGCTGCCCTCCATCTTCTGAGACTTTATGTACAGGATCAACTGGTTGTTTCCCCTTCAACTTATCTGTATTCTGTTGAGTCTTGGGGGGTTGACTCTAGACAGACCGCCCTTCAGTTATTGGTATTTCTCTGTTTCTCAACCTCATTTTTCTCTAGATGTCATCTAAAACATTCATTCAACCCATTTGATATTGTTCAAAATCGAACTCTACGGCCTTATCAGCATTCCCCTTGGTGAAAAAATCGTGCTTTTTTTTTCAGTCAAATGGACTATGTGTTCAAAGGTATCAAAGAGATGTATCTGGTCAGCAGCAGGGTTTTCAGGTCCTTCTTCGTCTACCAAATTCTCATGAAAAGAAGGTCTTATTTGATGATATTCTTGGTTTCTTGGATTTCTTGGAGGGGGTGGCCTTCTAAAATTAGGGTTCCTTATCTGATTTTTAGGTTGTTCCCTAGCAGGAGGATTATTCTCTATGGCTAACCTATCCAACAATTTCTCCATAGTTCTCATCATGGTATCAAATTTAGCATCACTAGAAGAGGCTCGGTTTTCTTGCTTCTTCTTATCTGCTTCAGTTTTTCCTTTCATTTTCCCAGACGCCATCATGTTTGATTCAACCTCCAAGGCATCCTTCAGCATGGCAAGCAATGAGGCGGATTTTCTTTCTGTCAATGTGCATGAGAAGTCTCCATCAAAGGCATCTGCATAGTGGAGCTTTGCAACGCCTACCGAAGGTTTTAGATCATTGGGAATAGAATTGTAGGCTTTCATGAATCTGGCAGAAAACTCATCGACTGATTCAAACCCGCCTTTCTTTAAGTGATTCTACTGAGACAAGACTATAGCAAGACTGCCCATGGTTTCCCATCTTTCTAGAAACAATACTTTAAAAGCTGCAAAATCAGCTATGGATGCATTAGGTAGCTGTCTGGACAATTTCTTAGGTTCTCCAAATAGGCTTTGAGCAAACAATCTCATTTTAGCATCATCATGGTCCACTTCCTCTAGGTCTAAAAAATCTTCAAATCTATCAACATGTTGCTTGGTTGACCAGTCTCCCTCTCCATTATAAGAGACAATTCTCTGGGCGTAATTCTAAGGGAGGTCATTCAAGGAAGCAGGCAGGACCAAAGGCGCATATCTGGCAGCCATGGGTCTAGGTGGATTCAGAACTTGTGGGGGAATATTCGGAGTAGGATCACTGGCTGGGATTGTAGCGAGGGATTGGGGGGTCTGAGAATTGGGTTCATCGCCTTAAAATTTTTCAAGATTCTTAGAATCAAGCCACACAGGATCTAAAAGGTAAGATCTAAAATTATTCAGAGGTTCTCCTCCTAGGCTTAGGTATGACTCAGATTTTGTTCTTGACAAAGGTTTACTAATATCAATCTCTATATCCAATTCTTGAAAAACAAACGCACCTTCTAAAAAAGAAACAGTCTCATCGCTAGGAGCACTAGCCCGATATTTAACAGTCTTTCGTCTGAGTAGACTTTCAAGGTTATCCACTCCTAATAGGATTTAAGGGAAAGGGTTACCTCTCGTATGAATCTTTCTCAAGGCCAGGATTCCCTTTGGAATTTGCTCAGTAGTATGTTTTGGCGTACTGATTTTTCTCTAGTGGAGTCTTCTTGAATTGTTTGATCTTTGTGAGTGGAGTCGCCAGGGAAAAATTCTTCAACCTTCTTGAAACTGCGGAAACCTCTGTTTGCCCATAGGGATTTCTCTTATTCTTTGAAATTCGGACGCATATATCGTTCTCCCAGGGATTGATAAAACCAATCATGTTCCCCGGCAACGGCACCAATTTGTTAACACCAAAATTGACCCCCAAGGATGAAAGAGGGCAATCTTGGGTAACCACTAACCAAAATTTGGTTTACACTTCTAATCAAACATAAACAGAGAGGTCTCTCTCTACGACCTCGTGAAACAACTGGAATAAGAAATATTTTCAATAATGAAAAAGGAACACCAGCATTCACGGCTAAGATATTCAATTACAACAATTATACAGAAGATCAGATTTCTGTTTTGGAACGAAGAAAAAGAATTTAGGAACCATTTGGTTGAAAACACATGAATTTCATTTGGGCAATGGAGTCACCTTTAACAAGTTCTGGAAAGCAGTATTCACAAAGATTCTACAAATGAATTCACAAGGGCGAGGTAGAAAGCAGCTAGTACTCAAATAGCTTTAATTTGTGGAACATAAGAGAAAAGAAATAGTCCATCAATGTAAGGCATCTAACAAGGATGAATCCTACATTAGCTTTAGCAGAATATATTTGGTGAAATACTTGGAATAAGATAAGCAGAGCATAATATCTATGAATTCTACCTAACTGTTACCCTGATCCAAGCATGAAGGGAATAACATAGAATGGAATAAAAAAGAGAGAAACAAATTTGCACATGGGAAAAAAGGAAGGTACAAACTACCAGACTGATTACACAAGAATCCTTGTCAAAATGCAGGCTTTCAGCTCTGCAATTTCTATTAAACAGAACTCCAAGAAAAAGTCTTACAAACTGATCATCAAGACACAAATAGTTTTTTCATAAGATTTCCAACCCTTGTGCCTTCGATTACAACTGTATATATAGATGTCTTCGAGCTCTAGGCTCGGCTCCTCCAAAACAGAAAATAGTTACAACCATATTCCATCTCATCAAAAATTGGTTTGCCGTAACTGTTTTCAAACAAAAAACAGGTAGAGCCATCCTAACTATTTTTACATTTGCCGGTATTATTACTGAATGGAATTTGACATCATAGTAAAGTAAACATATGAAGTATAAAAGTTCCAGCTGGCTATCCATTTAGCTGCCTCAAAAAATATTACAAATTTACTTTTCAAAAATAGAAATGTCTTAGAAGTCTTTTGCTCATAACATCGACCCCTTTGAAAATAAGAGAACAAATAACCACTACTAAAGAGTCTGAAGTGAATGTTTGAGTCTGCCATACTTCTCCACATAACCCCACTGGTCGGCCGTGATGCTCTCATGCGATGCCATCTCTTTCACCGTAGCTCCACATTTTCGTCATTTGGCAATATGAAAGCTCCCTCGCTCAAACTTCTCAGCCGGTTCAGGATCTTGAAATCAGGTGCAAGCTTTTCCAGCAGTATTTTTCCCGTGAGGATCCGGCTCAACATATGAAACTTTTCATGGTCCATCTTTATGGCACATAGCAAGTCTTTGTAATCATTATGTCGGATGAGCTCATTGCTTTCGTTCCAAAGAGAGGACAACCCTTTCTGGAAGATCTTCTCGAACCTTTTCTTTATCTCTGCAATCTACTCGTTCATCGATGCACATCGGTCCTCAAGCTCTTCTACGAGGGAAAACTTACCAAGCGTCCTCCATGCCCAAGCGATAGCAGCCACTCTTTTTTTTATACCCAGAGCACTCAATTGTTCTTTGGACTGAGGTCTCAAGAAGTATATGGCGTCTCGAGCTATTTCTTTAGGTTTGTGTTGCAAGTTCCTTCTGGTTAATGCACAACTCTTCAAAGCTTTCTTTATCGCTCTCTCCCAAGTGTTCAAGGAGACCAAGTATGGTTTGAGATTTGTAGCAATCTTTATAATCTCATCCCAGATTAGATCTCTTCTTGTCTGCATAGGGATATTCCCGGTTCCTTGGGAGACAAATCTGTGATTTGTTTCTATCAACCCTTTATTCTCTTTCTGCAATTTTTTCACTTCTTCTTCCATATGCATGTTCTGTTCTTCTAGCTTCGGAGTCCTTTCCTTCAGTTCTTTGATCTCTACTTCCTTGAGACTAACCTGGGACATAGCCTGCGAGAGGCTATCAGTATTAATTTTCTCCTTTTCCTGATTTTCCTGGGTAAGCCGCATGCTCAGAATGGGCAAGTTATGTTTCAAGTCTTCAATCTGTTGCTCCAAACTTACCTTCTCCTTTTCCAAATCTTCTTTTTTCTCAGTCAACTTTAGCAATTCAGCCCAGTTTTCACTGAGTTCTTTAACTAAGGCTTCTTTCTCCTGTTCCAACTTAGTCACTTCAAGAGTTTGGATCAACTAGGTATTTGAGACTTTTGCTTTCTTTTGTAATGTTTGGATCAAGCTTTCCTTTTCTGTCAACAATTTCTTAGTAGCTTTACCGCTACCATCACTAGCAACCAGATCTAATTGTATTTTCATGATTTTATGCTAGTGCGCTTTGTTCTCTTGTCTTTCTTGTCTCAACTGAGTGTCCATTTTACTGATTATTTCCTCAAACTTTTCCACTTTCAACTTCTCCTGTATATAATCTTCATAAATAACGTCCCCTAGTTGCTTATGCATCTAGACCTTATCGAGAGCTGATATTTTTGTAAAATCATACGTTACCTTGGTCAGTTTACTCGAGGTAGCCACCGCCACATTTAGAGTACCTTCCTTCACATTTCAGCTGGCTACTAGGGAGATTCCTGATTTTGACAAATTTCGAGCCTTTGGTAACAGGTCGTATATCTACTGAGCTGAGGCCTGCTTGTCCTGTGCATATTTCTCAAACATCTTTTCTTTTGAAGAGAACTTACTTGTATCTCCGCTTTCCTGAGCTCCGCTGAAATTGTATTCCACTACCTGCACACAGAGTATTGGATTCCCCCCTTCTCTATTATCTTCGGCTTCCACTGAAATAGTCGTGACAGCTTGTTTCTGGGCCAATTCCTGGTTCCCAACTCTGCATCTCTTTCCTCTTTCTGCATCATACTCTTCTAAGATTTCGTGCAAATTTCTCTTCTCTCCCACTTCAGTAGTCTTAGGCACTTCTCCCATTTCTATAGCTGCTTCTAGCAAAGCGAGCCCTTCGCCTTGCAAGCCCAGGGCCATTTCTGCTTCCGATTTGTACTGCAACAAATTCCTTTTGTCTGCTAACCCTTCTATTTCTTTATGCTCGAAACCACTCTGGTTACTCAGCTTCCTTCTGTCAGAGATTATATGATACGGTTCGTAGCTCGCTGCCATATCTTTTTCAAACTCAAATTCTTCCATCAGCTTCTGTACTTCCGCAATGGCCTCTTTATTATTTACAATGAATGGGCCAACGACCCAAGGAAATTTCAAATCTACTCCTTTCCTGAATTTTGAAAAAAGCTCGTCTTCCAGGATCAACTTTTGTCTGATAAATTACAAAGAGAAAATCCTAGATGTCAGAAAGGCCAGTAGCACGTAAGGTTCGTGTGTAAAACCCATATAGCCGGATGACTGTGGAGTCTCTGGATAAAAACCAGTCTCCCACTGCCACTTCCCTTTTCAACTGCAACAAGGTTTTCATTTCAGGCAGTACTCTTGGCATCCCTTCTTCAAAAAATAATTTGTACAACACAGATAACATAGAATTCATGTAATTGAACATGTTGTTTTCTAGGTGACTGGCATAAACCTCCGGCGTGAAACGTAACTCATTGAGGTTACTGTCCAGAACCAACTTCATTAGATAGGCCTGGAATCAGAAACATCTAGTGTTCAGAAAAGACGCCAATTGGGCGTTAATGCTTTCTGCTATAAAACTTTCAAACCTGAGACCAGGGGCGGGCTGACGCTTATTCTATATAGCAAGCTTAATTGCACTTCCGTCACCACCCTGTCACTATCAAGACCTAAGAACTATGTAAGTAACGACAAAACCAATTGCGTATTGGTATTAAATAGGCTAACATCTACTGGGTAAGGGGTTTCTTCAATTTCCAGGTCCGGTTTTAGGCAAGTGGTAAAAAAGACTCACCGACTCTCGGGAGGGATTTTACGATAGAGGGTTACCAGGCCTATTTCAGAGAACTCTTCAGACTCGGGGGTGAGAAAACCAGGGACTTCAAATGACCGACGCACCAGTGAAGGCTCTATAGAACATACAATTTTACTCTGCCGTCTATTCATGATAACTTTCTGGGATCCCTCATAGTTGGATGCACACCAAGAGATGAACTCGGGAAATGACATGATCTGGTCTGGACAAAACAAAATGAAAGATGATTGAAAAAACCTATGTACATCTGTACCTTCATCCCGCAGGCCTTCCAGCCTTCTTTTTATTTTAGTTATGGGAAGTTGGGTAACTGTTTCAAAAATATTATCATCCCTATCCTCCAGGTCATTCCTAGCTCTACTTGTGCTCACGATAGAACATTCTTCCATGATTTTACTGAATTAGCTACTCTACTGACAAGTCTCAGTCGGAAGGGCCTACCTGTTGCCAGCAAATCATCTCGAATTCTTTTGTCGAAAGCCCCATCACCCTCGCCATCTCCCCCTTGCCGAGAAGCTTCTGGACCTTGACAGTTTTCCAAGTGAACAAATTTCTACAACACCCACTGAGGGTTTTTTATATATAAATCTTCTTTAATTAACCATCAGTCTTATCCGCCACTTGTCCGACGATCCCGGCTGCTGATTTTTCACGTGTGATTTTTGGCCATCGGATCTAGACCTTTATTTAATCTTCTGATGTGACATTTTATGCTTGCCCTCCGTCGGATCCCAGGTAGGACCCACTTTGTGTCATTCCACTGTTACCACGTGCCCACGGAGCATCATTGATGTTTTCCCAGAATGGTTTCAGATACCTCTTCCCTTCCCCACGATCGCCTGTGGTGTTGACACCTATCAAACGGTTTTATCCATCGTGACCACCTTCTTAGGTATCTATCGTGCTACTTCTCGACGAGACTAAGCTTGGACCGTAGATCTTGTTCCACTTTGCATCTGCGGTGGAGATGAGCGACATATTTAATGTTCAACCTTTCCCTGACGACGGGTCCCACTGTCCGTTCTTTCGTGCATATTCCTTCATCTCTGCACCGTCGATCTGGGATACCCACTCTCTGCACCATGGATTGCTTTATGGCTCTACCACCCCAGTATCTCGCACCCTTGCGGTGGTTTTGTTTACTTCTCTTCTTCCCACGACGAGCCCTCCTGCTGCCATCTGTCCAGCGGTATCTTCTGTTGCTACCACCCTTTTTGGTTATCCATCACATAGCTTCTCGACGAGATGAATCTTGGACTGTGGATCTGGCTTCACTTTGCATCTACAGTGGTTCTCTTGCCAAGACTTAGTCCTTATAATACTTTAGGATGTTGGACTTAGGACTTGGGGTTATTTATTCGCTTAGAAGGCTCCTTCACATACTTCTTTGTGAATTTCTTATGGGGTATTCCGTCTTAGCCCTTTATATATTAATTTTCCCTATGCTGGCCCTCAACCATGGAGGAAGACTGGATCTTCAAGCCTTTATCAGGTATGTTTCTCCAACCCTACTCCTTTCACACTTGATATTTATGAGGTGTAAAAATCAGGTGTTAACAGCAGGACCTAATAGTGTTTAAATATCCTTCTTGGTAGGTTACTAGCTAGCCAATATGGTATTGGAGTGGCGAGAGAGAGAACACAAACTCGAGGATGAACAAGCCGCGAATGATCCCCAATGTGTGGATGCTTTGAGAAACTGTGGGTTACTCAAGTTCTTTGAGATCTAGGGGATGAGATCCCAGATCCCACTACTGACACACATGCTCCAGAGTTGGGATGCGGCCCAACAGTACTTTGTGATAGGTGAGCATATCCTCAAGATAGACATTGAGGACATCTAATTTCTCACTGGTTTGTCGCGAAGAGGGGAGGTTGTACATCTTACTGGGACACGGTCCAGTGACCGTATAGTTTAGGACATGGTGTCACAACACTGTGTTTCTACTTCTCGTCCTTCCAGTGGGAATATTCTCATCAGGGATGTGGTGAGCCATCGACTGCGGACCATATTGCTTACCATTACTAGGGTGGCGGGTAGCCAAGCCCCACACATGGCTACTCGGACCCAGATATTGTATGCGGAGGACTGTATGTCCCCCATGGTTTTCAACTGGTGTGAGGGTCTCCTCGCAAACATCCAAGCTCAGCTGACCAAGTGTCGGTGAGGGGAGCTCAAGCTGTTTGGGTATGGATCGATCATAATGTCATTCCTCTTAGAGCGGATTCCTCTTCTACATCCACAGTTGGTACTTGATGACAGGGAGCCCAGGGATCCCCACATGCTCAGATGGGCCGAATTCATGACCTGTCATGGTGGCGGGCCCATCATTAGCTTTGGTCCCTAGTTTTTAGCTGGATAGAGGGACAGTTACTTATGGTCGACGAATTTCCATACAGTGGCATGGACATTCGAGAGGATCCCGACCTGTTGCTGCCGGAGGGTGCAGCATGGGGTGACCTAGGTGAGAACAAAAACCTTGTATTTTTAGTTTTGTAAATTATATCATTTTTTTGATGCAGTGTTGACATGTATGTAATATGTGTGTGTAGATGTGGGCCCCGTACGGCCAGTGGGTCTCTCCCTTCTAGCGAGGAGAGACAGAGGCGGGGAGGCAGTCGTTCTTGTAGGTGCTCATGCTGCCATCGAGGAGATGGAGGAGGTGTATAGGAACCTATCCCAACTGACTGTGGAGGTACCAAAACCAGCTATTGATGACTTACCGAGGCCCATGCATATATTTTGGGTTGGAGCGTCTGTGCACTTCAACACCTTACTCCGCAAGGTGGCTCAGACCGTAGACTGTTTCCTCACCCAGTGACATCGTGTCGTCCGTGCAAGGGGTGGTGTACGGGTTAGGTGCTAGGCCTGATGACACTATCATACTTGTACTGAGAGATTAGAGGCCTCAGATTTTGTACTACTGAAAGCTATGATGCTTCATATTTTTTGTAGAGACTCACTGAAATCCATCGTGCTTCAGATTTTGTACCAGCACTACTTTTTGAGCGATATATATATACAGACATTACCAACGATTTATACATTATGTGTTTTTAAAATGATTAGTGATATGATCTTTTTTACATGTTTTATTTTATACATTGTATTTACATGTTGTGAATGCTTTTACATAGTATGGATATTATGTGTGTGTGATGTACCAATCCAAAATGAAGTTGGCCAGTGAGTCAGCAATTGTGTTTAACTCCCGTGGAATGTGCAAATATTGAATGGATTCAAATGACCTTTCTAGGAGACGTAATCGTCTGAAGAGATGGAGTAAGGTGGGATCACGAATGGTGTACACCTAGTTCAGATGGGAAACCACTAACTAAGAATCCATATGGATGACAATGTGGTTCATACCCAAGGAAATGGCGTTAGTCAGGGTTCCGATTACTGTCTAATACTCTGCGTCATTGTTGGTTGCAAACCCTAGGAAACTTTCTCCTGAGCTAATGAGCTCACCTGTTGGGGAATATAGTACCCAGGCTGTCGAAGCAAGGTTACGGGTATTCCGGCTAGCGCCGTCCACGAATCCATAGCATGTTTCCATCTGCACACACAGACAGAACATGGTATAAGAAGCAGAAACAAGATCAAAAGAAACTCAAAAAATAAATGCGTCACACCACACAAAAACACAAAAACATGCCATGTACAGTATATACAAGTAAGTCTATGCATGAGGGATCAAGCATAGTATCTCTTCAGGTAAATCCCATTACGGGGTTCACCCAAAGAGATTTTGTCATAATCTTCAAGCTCGTAGGATCCTTTCTCCAGAACACGTTTGACTATGTAGGGTCCATGCCACATGGATTCAAACTTCCCTACTCCTAGTTTGTCGTGCTTCTGGTCATAAGTAAGGACCAGGTCACCCTCATTAAACATACGAGGTTCAACTGACTTATCTTATTGGGATTTGATGCATTTCTTGTGTGCTTCATTAGCAAGAGCGACATCTCGGCAAGACTTGTCAAGTTTTTCTAAGTGCAAGAGACGTTCTTCCTCAGCAGTAGTGTTAGGAAGAAGTTCGATAATGAGTTGTAGAGATGGAATTTCGCACTCCATCGGTAGAATAGCCTCTAATCCATATATCAATTGGAAAGGAGTGAAGCCTGTGGCAGTTTTGATGGAAGTTCGGTAGGCCCATAACGCTGAAAAAAGCATGTTGTGCCAACTGGACTTATGTGTCCCTACCATCCTTTGGACCATAGTTTTCAAGACCTTGTTAATGGCCTCGACCTGTCCATTGGATTGCGGGTAGTAGGGTGTTGAATTGTCATGGCGAAAACCCAACCTGTCGCTCAATTCATCAACCATATGGTTCTGAAAATGAGAACCATGATCGGTAACAATTGCCCGAGGAACTCCAAACCACGCTATTACATGATTGAACATGAAGAGTGCAGCTTTTTTGTCGTCATTCTGGTATGTAGGCATAGCTTTGGCCCACTTTGTGAAGTAATCCACAGCTATGATGATGTAACTATGCCCCCCGGCCGAGGTAGGATTACAATGCATATAATCAATGCCCCATTTTGCGAATGGCCCAACGGAAATAACCGGATGTAATGGGGTAGGATGAGTGTGCTTCTTTGTATGGAAGTGTTGGCAAGGAGGACATTTTTTTATGGCCTCAATACAATATTTGAAAATAGTAGGCCAGAAATATCCTGCGGAAAAAATATTCTGGGCTATAGCCATCCCAGAGAGGTGACTACCACATGCCCCAGCATGACAGTCATTCAGAACGCATTCAACCTCATCACGAGTGAGACAACGTCGAAGAATTGAATCAATGCCATGGCGATACAAAGTATCATTAATGATTAAATAATACTTTGCATGGTGACGTATCTTATGACGGTCGTTGTGAGAGAGTTGAGGGTTGAAGGGTTGGGTTTGAAGATACAATAAGATATCTCCATACCAGGGGTCAGTCGTACTAATGAGAAACAATGATTCATCCAAAAAGGAGTCATTGTGCTCAACTTCTGCATCAGAACGGGGAAGGTCGCAAATGAGCTCGGCAAACACCAAAGACTTCTTAGACTTCGCTGTCTCGAAAAGAAGATCAAATTATTGCAGTATCACAATCCAGCATGAATACTTCCCCCAAGCACCTGACATGTCAGTATGTGGTACATGGGGTTCGAGTCGGCAATGATAGTGGTGGTGTGGAGCAAGATGTAGTGCCGGAACTTCTGGACGGCGATGACCACTGCGAATGCGAGTTTTTTGACATGTGAATATCTAGTTTTAGCGTTGGCTAGACCCTTACTTGCATAGTATATTACATGTTCCTGGGCGTTTTGATCCTCCTGTACCAAAACCATGGCGATAGTAGTAGCAGAAGCGGTGAGATATAAGATGTAATCTCGATAATAATTAGGCGGTTGGAGCACGGGGGCATGCATGATGGCATGTTTGATACTGTCGAAGGATTTTTGAGCTTGGTCGTCCCAAATGAACGGGATGTCCTTCTTGAGCAGTCTCATATACCCCTGATTCTTCTCCGCGAAATTGCAAACAAAACGTCTTAAATAGGTTGCCTTCCCTTGGAGACTTTGAAGTTCTGTCACATCAGTTGGGGGTGGTAGGTTGATGATGGCCTCCACCTTTAAGGGATCAATGCGGATCCCATCCTTCGAAATGATAAATCCTAAGAGGTGTCCAGACTCAATGTAAAAGATACACTTATGAGGATTCAAACGGATATTGCATCGTCTGCATATGAGGAAAATGGACGTCAGATGATCAATGTGGAACTCGCGCTACTTTGAATGAGCAGGGAGATCGTCCAGGTAAGGTTCCACAACGTCCTTAATGTCATGGAAATCATACGACATAGCCCACTGAAACATGGCGCCAGCATTTTTAAGGCCAAACGGGATTTTGTGGTATGCAAACGTTCCCCACGGGCAGATGAAAGCCGTCTTATGTTGGTCGGCTGGGTTGATCTCAATTTGGTTGTAACCAGAAAATCCATCCATGAATGAGAAGATGACGCTTTTGGAACAGTTGTCGATGATTTGGTCGATGAAGAGGGTTGGGTAGTTGTCTTTTGGACAAGCCCGATTAAGGTCCTGATAATCAACACAGATGCAAATGGTTCCCTACTTTTTGTTCACAGAAACGACGTTTGAGACTCAATTTGTCAATGGGACAGGATAAAATAAAACCATCCTTTAAGAGATTTTCAATTTCTTCCTTTATTGCCGCAGTCTTCCGGGGGTGTACCACTCGCAACTTTTGGCATACAGGTTTGATGTCGAGATAGGTTTTTATTTTGTGAGAAACAATTGTGGGGTCTATCCCAGGCATCTCCTAATAAGACCAATCAAATACGTCTCGAAATTGCTTGAACAAGGCCGTGCTAACCGGCGATTTCTTCAGGGGAACACTTCTAGCCTATGTGAACGTGTTCCACTATACCACGTTTCACCGAGATGTCTACCAGGGTGGTTGGCTCGATGTTGGCCAAGTTGCCCTCCGTGTCTGTAAGACATGTAAGGATGGGGGAATGAGGGGATGGGTAGATATTTGGTGAAAAGAGGGTATGAATGTTGTTCTCTATGTATTCCAAAGGAGGAAGAAAAGATGACCTATGGTGGAGATCATCCCACGGACTGTCGTCAACATTCATTACTTCCATGATGGACTCATCTGAATGAAAAGTCCAAAGTAAGAGATCAGGTAGAGATGACGTCCATCGTAGAGAATAGGATGGAGAGGCCATGGTTAAATGGTCCTCTGATGCTGATTGGATAGTCTCATAAATACGTTCAACGGGTGAAAGAGGAATCATATCTCCAAACAGGTGTGTTGTGGCTTCATCCGGTACAATCTAGGCATCGTTTGAGTGAGATGAAATATCTGTGGAGACCATGTTCACCATAGCAACATGATTAGGGGGGTCTGCGGCTGGAAAAATGCCCATGAGAGATGAATCTCTCAAAAGGCCAACCCCTACACTCTCATACTATTTTGACATCTATCCAATGGAAGGAACATGGTCACCAGGATGAGTAGTGGCATCCGGTGTACAAAAATCTAATTGGTTGATAGTAACAATTCGTCCTTGGTGGGGGAATTGCACTATGCGGAAGACTGAAGAGGCTACCACCTGCATGGTATAAAACCAATTGCGACCAAGCAAGAGATTATAATATAATGGGGCTAAGACCACTTCCACGTTAATGGTTATGGTCTTTCCTCCCAACTCAACTACAAGAGCTTGTAAGAGCCCATGAGGTTGAAATCCATGCCCGTCGAATGCTTTCAACATGGTAGGAGAACGATTCAATTCGGGGGAGCCAATGGCTCTCCAACAGGTGATGGACATGACAGAAGTGGAGTCTCCTTTGTCCAAAAGGGTACGATGGACAATCTTCCTAACAATGTTCGCAGAAACTTGGAATGCGAGCTGGTGTGAGAGCCTCGACTTAAAGTTGTCAAGTCGGAACATGATGGTGTTCGAGGAATCCGGGTCAACTACACCAATGGCTGCAAGGAGAGTTTTGCGTTGATTAGGACAATTCTGCAAAACTTCTAGGGTAGACATGGCACAAGGAGCTTGTGCCAAGTCTTCTACGATATTGTAATTTTGCGCCGCTCGAGCATTAGGATTGAAAACAATTTTTCGAATCGTACTCTTGGGTGGTCGCAATATCGAGTCTAAGGAGGGCTTCTCAATGGTGAGAGAATTCAATGGCACAGTGACATCAGTTAAGGAGTTAGAAGATTTTTCAGCATTACTTCCAGTGGATTCCTTTGAAGGGACCGGTTCGTAAGATCGTGAGCGAGTGTTCAAATTGATCGTCTCGTTACGCAGCATGAGAACATGTGCGGTATTGGATGGTTCCCCGTGGGCTGGGGGGATTTGAACAATCATTTGCTAGTTCTGAGTAGGAAACGGATCGTTGAGGACTGCGGGAGTCGATTTACCCCTATGAAACTTTTGTACTTTATCTCTATGGGGACATTCTTTGGAGAAATGGTCATCTTCACACAGTAAACAAGGATACTTCAGTTTCCTTTTCTGCTTGGTATCGTCAGGAGTGCTCTTAGGTTCCTGTTGGGAAGAAGAATTTTTGGGTTTCCCATTGTTCTTTTCCTTGCCATTAAACTTCTGAGATGAAGCCGATTGGACAGAATTCACCTCTTCAGTTACAGCAGGAGTGGTGGACTTGGTGGTGTTGTGGCCAGCCGGAGTCGGGTTGGATGATCGAACAGTGCTATCAACAGGCTGGGTGTTAAGGGAACCAATGATTCCATCAGTTTGGAGTCCCTTATGTGGTTTCGTAGGGTCATTAACATCATGAGGTGCATCACGAAGAATATCAAACAAAGTGCCAGATTGAGTGTAGACTAGGTCTAACACATGGGCACTCGCGATGGCTTGTTCTTCGGTGACAACACCTCGCATAGAAACATCTCTTGCTATGGTAGGGATGAGGGATTTTGTGAACCAGTCTACTAGGAGCTGATCTGGAATGGGAGCTTTAATGAGACGTCATCTCCGCCGCCACTCATGGATATGATCCGAAATGTGAGTGGCGGTATTCTGACGGAGAGAGGTTAAAAGCTCGGTACCAGTCTCATACCGTATGGGAAGCTGGAAATGTGTGAAAAAGTTAATGGCAAGAGAACCAAAATCAGGAAAAGAGTGTGGTGGCAACTCAATGTACCACATGGCAGCCAAACCGGTGAGAGCCCTTTGAAACAATCTAAGACGAATTGAATCGTCCATTAAGGAATTAGATGAACACCATAAGTGGTATGTCATCATGTGGTTTTTAGGGTCTTCACTCGGCTTGACGTCAAATTTGTGGATATCAAACGGAAGTTTCACCGAAATCGGTGGCTAGTTAGATCTGTGGTAAATAGGATCATTGGTTAAACGTGATAGGTCTGGCAGGTCCAAAGTAGCCAAGAAGGGTAGCTGTGGGTTAGGCTGCGCGTATTGGTAATACAGATAAGGCATGTAAGGACCAGACTGATCGTAGGGTGTATCAGGATGAAACTAACCATAGGGGGGTGTGCCGCCTGGACCATAAGTAGGTCCGCCACCATAAGGTGGTCCATTCCAATAAGGTGGGGGTCCACCTCCACCTCCGGGAGGGGGTGGAGGTCTGCCCCCACCATCGGGAGGAGGTGGAGGTCCTCCCCCACCATCGAGAGGAGGTGGGGGTCCATAACTGTAATAAGGTGGCCCACCACCACCTCTGCCTGGAGGGGGTGGTGGACCACTTCCACTGCCAGAAGGATGGGGCCCCCCACCACCTCCACCTCTGAAAGGATGAGGGTATCCATGACCACCGCCACCACCAAAGTAATTAGGTCCTCCTCCGCCTCTGCCTAGAGGGGGTGGTGGACCACCTTCGCCACCCAAAGGGAAATGTCCTCCTCCACCATGATAGGGTGGTCCCCTGCCACCCCTGCCTGGAGGGGGTGGTGAACCATTCCCGCCACCGCCAGAGGGGTGAGGGATGTAGGTAAAATGAGGTGGGCCTCCACCAGGGTTAGGTGGGGGCCTGCCGCCTGCAACAGGAGGTGGGGGAGGACTGATCGGGGGTGGTGGTACTTGAGGGATAGTCGGTTGGGGTCCATGTTGCAACACAGGTTGTTTCGCCCATAGAGTGTATGGATTCCCGGGATAAGGTATCCCATACGGTGCATTTTCGAGATTAGGTTGGCCCGTCACAAGGTTAATGGAACCTGGATACACTTGACTCCATGAGGGTTGAGTTACATTTGATGGGCCTCCAACATGAGATAATCCTGTGGTGGACGGTCTAGCGGGTTGGGAAGGTCCAATGGAAGGCCCGTTGGGGATTCCACAGCCTACGTTCTGGTTAGGAAACGGGGGTTTCCCCCCAGCCACAACAGGTTGACCACTAGTCAAAGGTTGAACCAACGTAGGTTTTTGACTAGCTACCGTGGTAATAACATTACCAATAAGATAATCCGTGGGAATGGAATACCCTCCCATCGAATTCTGAGGTGGGGGAGGAATTGGTAAAGTAACCGTGGTAGTGACAGGTGTGTTGGACTGTTGTCCTTCCACTGGTTGGTTCACTTGAGGTGCAGGACTGGACTCTTGCGAGGGTTGACCAGTCTCATTAGTGGTCACGTGGTGGGGTACTTCAGGTGATCCAAAAGATATTGGATGAACTAGGATGTGTCCATCGTCAAATCTTATTTGGAAATGGCGACTATGGAACTCTTTAGAGTGTTTCCTGAGACTTTGTCTTCGAAGCTCATCACCTTTAATGCGTAATTGTTCCAAATGTTCATGGATGGGGCCGAAAATCTCAGCAGGGTCAGGCCTATAGTAAGGCCTAGAGAACTCTGGAGTAGTCTAGTTAGGTGGGGATGAGATGGCAAAATGAGCCACTGGATGGTCTGTAGAAAATGTCCTATAAGCTGCTGAAGGACCAACAACTGCTGTAGGGTCGTACTGGGGTCGATTTTTCCATTCCAATGATCCAGGTTCTCCTGGGATGATGGGAGAAAGGTTTTGTGAAGCGGGGGAGTGTGCTTCTTCATCCTGTGAGGGATTAGAGGCAGGTGAATTTGGTGGAAACAAAAGTCCACCAACATTCAAAGTGGGGTTCTCCACTTCAATAAGTACGACCACGTTACGCTGATCCATTCTTACCCTAGAAATAACCTTTGGATTAAGGGGATATTCAGGTGATAATTTTAAGATCCTACGGGACCTTCTCCAGGGAAAATCCGCTAGAGTATCAGGAAAATCAGCAAGAAAGGCCGAAACAACGTTTCTCCTAAGGGTATGCTAAAATAAAAGCAATCCAGAAAAACCTACTCAAACTAAGGCAACAAGCAAACTTATGTGACAGAGTGGATTCAAAAGTCTGGAACCTCACGGGATTATCAAGGCATTGCAAACCGCGATATACTGCAGGGTCCAACAATATGACGCGACAAGGAGGATTGGGACCGTACCCTTTCCTGCATACCCGATTACCTGGATAGTACGTGAATGCTAATCTCCCCGAGTGCTGTTCTTGGTGTATTGCTTTGCCAAGACAGCCAAATGGTTAACTCGGTTGGTTTCAGGAATCCTAATGGTGTCTCCCGATATACGCGAGGTATGTGGGAGCTCAAATCCGTAGTGGTGCTGTCTAATGCACAACCATTCGGCAAGACACCTTCCGATATACGTGTCGAGTACGTGATACACCCTTCGATATACACCAAGTACGGATTATGGTATTTGGTGGCTACATGAAGGAGCTCAATATACCGATGTACGTGGAAGACTAAAATACCCCCGGGATACAGCACTAGCAAATAACGATAGCTGCCATGCTTAACGACGCCGGAACACGTCTCTAACTTACACACAAGTTGCTAAAAGTTTTACCTAGTTCTACCGTTAATTTTATCTTGGACGGTTAGGTGAATGCATGAGGTGAGTACATAATCGGAAGCATAATGCAATTCCAAACTACATGCACAAAATATTCTTTTCTTTCAATGAATTCTAGCTATGGGAAGGAGAAAGCTTTTTTTTTCAATGGTATTACCAAAACAAACTCAATGCAACACAATTCCCAATTCAAACAAATTTGACAATGAAAGTATTCTTTTCCTTTTCAGCGAAACGCAAAACTACACAACACTACTAAACCAAATCAAAACAACTTTTTCTTTTCTTCTTCTTTTCAAAGCAAAATGACACTAAATGATGAAAAGAGAGGATTCTGAAATGAGAAATGCAAGCTTTTCAATTTCAATTTCAATGATCTAAGAGCAACAAGAATTAAAAATGCATCGTTCTTTCCCTAGCATGGAATTAATTTTGCAAAAATCAAAGCGTGCTTTGAGCCTTTCAAGAAGATGAGTGATTCATAATTCGAGAAAAACACAGTAGATCATATATTCATTCAACTTTTCCAAAACATAAACGAGAATTTTCCAATGCACAACAATCTTTCTTCAATAATTTTTTGAGAAACAATGGGAAAGAAGCGTTTTTAAACTTTTCGATGGATGCATCAAAGAATAAATTTGATAACAACTCTGCTTTCAGATCTAAATGACTGAAAAGAAAACACTACTTGCAGCACTCATATATTCAGAAAACTCGAGAAAAGACAAGCATTCAACCAAGCTGAAAAACACATTTAACTCAAAATCAAGCAACAGCAAGCAAACTAAGCAAGCAAAGCTCAAAACAAATATAAATGACGTCTGGAGGTTGATCTAATGCAATGATCAGATCAGAGATGGAAGGAAGGGAAAGCAAGAGTGAACGGATGAAGGCGGAGGAGACTAGAGTATCCACCACTACCTGTCTCAAACTTGTCCAAGACGGAACCCAAAATCAATCCAAATGAAACCAAACTCTCCACACACAAATCATAAATGGGGTCTCTGGTTGGATCTTGCAGCATAGAGGGAGTTCATACATCAGACCAAGGTTCAAACTGTCAGATGAAGGAAGGGGTGCCTGTATGCCAACTTTTGACAGATCGACGCACTCTGTCCTTACACACAGTGTGACGTCGCAGTTTGCCTTCATGGGAGATGCGACAATGTCGCATATTACCAATGCAAAGGATGTGATGGGTGACTAACAGGTGAAGAACAGAGACTCAGAATGAAACAATGTCGCTCTGTTTCCACTTCCTAGGTGCGACAGGCGAGGTCTAGATTCAAAAATGAACCAGATCTCTCAACAATGAACCATAAACAGGCTTGAAAATGAGTTGTATAAACTCAGAGGAAGCAAATCAGAGTCTTCAACATGAAGATCTGATAGTGAAATCAATCCTAAGAAGTAAATGGAAAAAAATAATAAAAGAGCCTTGTGTCAAGTAATCAACTGAAAATGACTCTCAGATTACTGACTACTAAACAAGACAAACACTACTTCCCAGTATGGTCACCAGATTTGTTATCGAACAATCCACACGAGAAGACGCGAGCCGGATCTCCCTAGCTCAATGTGAGTGTAGAAAAAATAGAACAGACTACAAACACATCTCCTAGATCTTGTTAAGGACCAAGTACTAGATGTCTTACCTTTTTACTACGCAATCCTTTCTCCCGAATGTTGATCCACGTCCCACGGTCGTCAGATCCAAGCTGCAAGACCTGTTAAGACAAAGAAACAAGAGAAACCAGTAAAATACATCTATACAATAAGTGATCTAAGTAAACAGTTAAGCAGGTAAACTACTCAATATCATTGCACATAAGAACAATATTGGTGGAAAGCATTTATATTACTGCAAATAGAGGAGTACATGATAGAGATATAGAACTACAACCAAGACTTAACGCAGTGTCCCTTCTCCGACCAAGCCAATTGCCATATCCTTCCAAGGAAGTATGAGTTCTCCAATGGGTGAATGGAGGTGTCTTGAGAGAGATTTCACCAGCATGTAGATACCATAGTCTTCCTCCCTTTGGGATGGGAGTGAGCCTCACTTATATAAGACTAAGTGGATAGGGTATGGATAAGATAGATTGAGAGATGGTAGGAGAGAGATAGGGGATACTCCCAAAGAGTTAGGGGTCGAGTACCAGCTCCCCTAGAGGTCAGGGATAAGCCCCTAAATCGGCAAGTTTCGAGAAGGATCTCAAATAGACTATTTTTTCCCATTAACAGACCTTGTCGCATCCTGCAATGGAGCAAGATGTGACATCACATGTTGCTAATGTGAAACCTGTGACGACCTCTCAAAAGATTGCAGAATTGAGTGCAAATCCTCCCAGATGAAAATAGTTAGTCTAGGTGACATCAGGGATGTATACAATGAATCTAATGATGGGTAGATTTTAGGTGTAACATCCATGTGTTAAACAAATCACTGCATATATATTATTTAGTATTTATTATGTTTTCTTTTAGAAAAATTGCTTAATACTATATCTGTGCAAACTAGTTGATATATTTAGTATAGATGGTTGCCATTTTTTTGCTCTGGTGAACTTGGTATAAACGTTACGATTATGCTTTTACCCTTTCGATTGGATTTATTTTCCCTGTGTCTACATTGTTAGAGTTTTTGTATCTCTAGATCTATTGCTTCGATTAGTCTCTACTGGTGAATGCGTATTGCATTCTATATCCTTGGTTTAGATCAACCTTTGTGGGATGAATCCATATTACATTCTAGTTATTTTTGCGTATTGCTTTCTGAATATGTTGCTTCGAACAATCTCTGCTGGTGAATGCGTATTGGATTCTAGATCCTTGGTTTAGATCAACCTTTGTGGGATGAATGTGTATTGCATTCTGGTTATTTTTGCGTATTGCTTTCTAAATATGTTGCTTCGATCAATCTCTTCTGGTGAATGCGTATTGCATTCTAGATCCTTGGTTTAGATAAACCTCTGTGGGATGATTCTGTATTTCATTCTGAATATGCATGTAATTAAGGTTTACTTGAATATTCCTTATTGATAGCTATGTTGTAATTCAAGGCGGTGCATCCCCAGGATTTTAGTTGTTAATTATAGTTTATGTTATTAAGAAAGGATTGATGTAAGTAATTTTCCTCGATAGAGTCCTTGATGGGCATGGCCCTGGACTCATAGAGTTATCGTATTTTAATGATTCTTGTGTTGATCGTTGTCTGTGCAAAAATTCAGCGAAATACTCTGCCTATTTCATACCCAAAGTTTGCATTTTGTCTCGTCTGGGCCGGCAACGCTGCAAAAAAACTTCATAGTCTATGTTCACAATCAACAATCAAGACAATTGAGGAAGCTTGATACTCTATGTTCACAATTATCAAGCTTGAAGAGGATTCTACAGTTAGCATTAGGAATTGAGGATTCTATAGTCACAATTAGCAAGCTTCAAGAGGATTCTACATTCATAATTTCAAGCTTCAAGAGGATTCTACATTCACAATTTCAAGCTTCAAGTGGATTCTACATTCACAATTTCAAGCGAGCTAGAGGAATCTATATGAAAATAATTGAAGAAGAATATACATTCACTATTTTTTAATTATCTAGGGGAATCGGCAACTGGACTTGGGTTGGTACTCGCGTGACATGGGGTCTAGGGATCCAATCTCGCTACCACTATACCCCTAGGAGAGTATGCCTACCCCAAAACGCACACTCAATGCTGCAACGAGGTTTGAACTAGTGACGTTCTTAACAGCCTGTACGCCTTAACAAGCACATGGTTTCCAACTCATCTACACCCCGGGGGATAAATGTGAATGGGATTGGCCTTGAATGAAAATATTGCAATGAGCCTTGGCCTTGCTTGGGTTTGAGTAGAAGACCTGACCATCGTTACAAGACCTCTTTACCACTATGCCACCTCCGTTGACATTAAAAGGTGAACGGGCTTGGCCCTGGCTGTAAATCTCGCAATGAGCCCCGGCCTTGCTCGTGTTTGAGCACAAGACCTATATGTCATTACAAGACCGCTTTACCACTACATCTCCTCCGCCAACCTTAAAGGTGAACGGGCTTCTCCCTGGCTGCAAAATCTCACGACGAGCCTTGACCTTGCTCGGGTTCGAGCACAAGACCTGACTGTCATTACAAGACCACTTTACCACTAGGCCGCCTCTGCCGACCTTGAATCTACATTCAATATTGAGCAAGCTTGAAGAACCTATATTCACAAATGAAGAATTTTCTATATTCACAAGTGAGGTAGAAGTTACTTTCACATTTGAGCAAGCTTGATGAATCTATATTCACAATTGAGGAAGTATCTATATTCACAATTGAGCAAGCTTGAAGGAGCTATATTCATAATTGAGAAAGAATTTGGATATTTGAATAGTTGAGCACACCTCTAGAATCTATTTTCTTAGTATTGCTCATTGTTGTCATGGGGAATTCACGCAATCGAAAAAGGAAATCAGCAAGGAAAGAGAAACCTCAAGAAACCATGGAAGAAGTTAGAGAAAATAAAATATTGGACATGTGGAATCGAAGGCATTCCATGGAAATTCATCTAATTCCAACCATAGATGATGCCACGGTCGTTCCTACCCATCCACCTCAAGAAAAATAGAAAAATTCACTAGAGGGGCCCTAAATTTCAACAACATTTGAGGAAAAAGCACCCCATGGCACTAGTCAAGAAATAAAACATAGTTTCTCATCGGAGGATGTTTCAATTCCCACATCAAGTCAACCCCAGACTATGGTAGTGAATGACTTGTTAGGTTGTGGTTCTACAAGTGACGAAGTTAGGGAGCATTAAATGAAGGATTTACAATGAAAGAAGCAAATGTTATGGAGACTGTCCAAGAGAAAGTCCAATTTCCCACATCCAACTACGAACAAGAGAATGAAAGACAAGAGGCTCCTATTGAAATGTTGGAGCATCCTGGTGATGTTGTACATGCTCTAGTTCTAATACCCTTACCTCCATTAGCAACTGTTGGAATATTCTCCCCATAATTTTTGTGTTCTGCATGCTTGCATGCAAATGCATGCATCCAATCATCATCTCAGTGGTCTCCCCAGCACCTAGAGCTTGTTCCTAGCTCTTCCTTGCATGCATGCAAAACTGCATGATGCATGCATCCAGTCATCATCATGGTGGATCTCCTAGCTTCTGGAGCTTGGTTCTAGCTCTCCACAGCCTGCCTACAGCCCCCAGGGGGCCTACTACCTACCAAAGGCGACCTTCTCCAGTCTCTTACATGACTAGTGTGCCTTTCTCACCTACCACATCCAGTTACCTTTCTCACCTACCACAGCCAGTTAGGCACCTTTCTCACCTACCAGTCAGGTATCACTCAGTCCTTCCTTGATTTGAGGCTAGATTTACTCCCCCACTTACTATTTCAGTCTGATAGACCTCCAGTGCGACTAGTCTGCCCATTTCGACTACAATTAGCTCCTCATGCGCCCTCCATTGATCCTCCTTCATTAAGTTAGCGCCTACCTCACTCAGTTAGACTCCTCATTGTTAACGGACAATCCACTCGACCAGAGGCGAGCCAGATATCCCTAGCTCAATGCGAGTCTAGAACAAATAGAACAGACTACAAACACGTTTCCCACATCTACTTAAGGATCAAGTACTAGATGTCTTGCCTCTTTGATTCGCTATCTGTTGTGGGGAAAATGCACCTATAGTTAAGGGGAGAAACTACCAACTTACGGTGATAAAGATAGACTTACAAGCATTCTGCAAGTACAATGAATAAATGAAGAGATTATGGTTTAGAGATGTAGGAACCTCATTCAGAAGGTTGATCCTAGCTTTGCCTCCCTTGCTCTTCAATGCTTATCCAGTGTCGCAATGCCCAGACCTGCAAAACAACTTGATACCTTTCTCAAGCACATTTGACTACATATATAAGACTGACATTCATAATAGAAGAATACATCAGATTATAAACAAACTGTAATCAAATCTAAGACACATTAATAGGTCATATTTGGAAAGAGAAGAACGTCTAATCTTTATTAATGAATGAAAGCAAGTACATAAATTTATACCTTCCTTCAATATTGGCACTTCACGAAACCTAGATTCAAGGTCTCCTGCTTCTGTTCTCCAAGGATCCCAGCCTCTAAGCAATTGTACTAGGGTTTACCAAAACTGAAGAACAAGAGAGGGGGATGAGGGTCTCCATTCCTCCAGCATAACTTTGTAATTGGGCTTAGTCCCCTTCTATGGCCCTTCTACCCTCCTTATATAGTCAGTGAGGAAGAGGAAAAGAAGTTATAACCGCTCAAGAGGTTTCCTAACCAACTTAACTTACTCGAATTTTGAGATTTTTGACCAAAACAGGGGTGTACGCTACTCTACAGTAGACAAAGTCGCGTACATATGGAATTGAGCACTACTTTGATGAAGCAAAAGTCAAGTACACACGCTACTATTTCAACAGTGGAGTCGCGCTCATGTTAAAAAATGGTCAAAAACAGGCTTTTCTGCTCATTTTCAGGAGATGGTTTGGTCTGGAAAAATGTTCCTAAGTGTCATATACATCAAATGGGTCAAGAATGAGGTAATTTCAACCATTTTTAGTGTCCCAAATGACTCCTCCATCCACAAATGTCCTGTTTTGTGACTGAAACTTGATCTCAAGAAGTGTCGTCATGCGACCGAGGGAAGCAAATGTCGTCACGGACGGAGAGGTGTCATTTCAAGCTATAACAGATGCCCCCTAATGTATGAGGTCAGAGGGAGTATGGGAAATGATGGCCGAAATACATTATAAATAACAAAGAGTTGAATCATGGAGGAACTGGAGAAACCAAGAATCATAGGCTCAAATGAAGTACCTGAAAGCAAAGGCAATGTCAGACAAACTTATCCTTGGGGTAACTGTCCATGTTCAAATGGTGGAACATGACCTCCAAGAGGATACAATAATGATCCAAAATACTGATGCATATATCATGGCCACTAAAATACAAGCGTGGATCCATGAGGAACATAAGTGTAAACATAGCCACATAAATACAAGGTGGATCTATGTCAAAACTGGAGAACATAGCCATAGAGAACAAGCTGGATCTATGTCTCATCAAGAGCCCAAAAAGAGTGTGGCTCAGTCTCGCGCAACTTGGGTGATAACATAAATAAGGTGATGCTATCAAGGATCCCAAGGTCTTCATGCAAAAAGAACCCAAGGTACAAACCTATCCATGCGAATAAATGAGTTGTTGTCGAACATGGGAGGTATTGTTTGATTACCGGTCATTGATGTATACCGTTAACAAACATGAGGGTGTCCATCAATAATGAAAATGGAACCCAAGGCACCTAGTACATTCAAGCAAGTGCGAATAGATGGTCTTGTCGTCCAACACTTGAAGAATCCATCGGATAGGAGACATTGATGTATTCCCATCTATCCAATAGCGAGGGAAATTGCCACTAATGACTGTAATCCCCAAGGTACTAACCGAAACTCTAAACTTCATTCCCAGAGCACAATGAGTTGAAGTCGATGGGAAGAAGTCCGTTGGAAGGGAGGCCTGAATGCATCCTCCATCATCCAACATGAGGGACACTCAACAGGTCTGAGCTGATTTGGAGTAGGACTAAACATATGATGAAACATACTGACACCAAGGAATGGCCGACACATGAGGTTAAGGCAATTGCAGAATGGCCGACACGGGTTGTATCCTTGAACAGTGAACACGACACAAGAGTGACTTAGGCAGCTTTTAACACAAAGGGACCACGATGCAAATCTGCAATGTAGGAGACATTAACAGATTCTCCATATGATTGGAAGACTAACCGAATGGAGGAGTAAGAACTCTGAGATCAGGTTTATCCTAAGGCTAACACTAGAACCCAACTTGTTTGATAGACTCAAAACAGGTGCTTTGTTCAAGGAGATAGTTGACTTGCTGCCATCATATTGAAAGATATTTTAACATTCTTCCCTTCCCTTTCCTTTGTCATTTTTTAACGAGCTTGACAAAGAACTAAAGCATGCTCGACGGTATTTTCATATTTAAGGAGTCTGAGAAACCTAGAAGAAAACTCCATACACCTATCCGTGGATTTTATATCGAGCCCAGATTGGTCTGTGCTCGGTGGTGTTTTCTTGCTTATAGAGTTTAAAAACTTAAACAGTCCTCTATACACCTATCCGTGGATTTTATATCGAGCCCGAATTGGTATGTGCTCGCTTGGTGTTTTCACATTTCGAGAGTCTGAAGAACCTAAAGATGACTCCAAAGGTCCTTTTTCGTAAAGTTAGTCTCCTTCCCCGAAAAAGTGTAAAATGATGGAAGAAGAACTCTTCTAGCACATACAAGAGTATACCTAGAGTATACCTTTTCCGTAAATTATCCACCAAGGCCCGGAAAAGGGGTAATTCTATACCTAAGTGGATGTCGGTTCAGTTTTTTTAACGAGCCCGAAAAGACAACTATGCTCAGCAAACTTTTCCTATTTAAGGAGTCTGAAAAGGGCTTAAAAGAACTCCATAGGGATCTTTTCCGTAATGGTTTAACGAGTCCGGAAAAGTAAACTCATGACCTCCTTACTTTTTTTAACGAGCTCAAAGGAGATACAGAAAATGCTCACAACTTCCTTACTATTTTTAATGAGCTCTAAGTGAAGATGAAAGAAATGCTCATAACCTCCTTACTGTTTTTAACGAGCTCGAAGGAAAGGTGGAAGACTGTTGCAAACCTACTTACTGTTTTTAATGAGCTCGAATTGAAGGTAGAAGAATGCTCGAAACCTACTTACTGTTTTTAACGAGCTCAAAGTAAAGCTAGAAGAATGCTCGAAATGGGAGGAGACGAGTGTCAAGGACATGCGGAACTAGCTCCAGGCGCATGGAACAAAGCTATGCCTAATGCAAGGAACATGAGCAAGATAAGTACACTCAGGGTGTGTCTCTTCCAGGTAAAAGGTGTCAAATTGCAAAGGCAAAATGATACAGGGCTTAGCGGAAATGAGATTAGAGACGGAGGCTTATATAACGAGCTAAAAGCGTGGAAGCCGACTTCAGGCTCATTAGCGCAAGTGGGATCATAACAGATGCATATGCAATTTGAACACAAAGATGGGAGCCTTATCAGGGATGGCCATAAATATATGAGGAAGAAAGATATGAGGCTTCTTCTCAAAGTCATGGTAAATCTAAAAAGGCTCCTGAGCCTATGAGAAAGACTCAGCATGGGCACCAGAATGGCATAAGGGTGCTGACTAGGGTGACCCATGTTAGGTAGGCTCTACTGTCGGACTGGTGCACAATGCATAAAGAGATGGCTAACACACCAATATCCAACAGATTCGACCCTATGGCGAATTCGGATGGCAAAAGGTTCAAATGCAACATAACAGCAGGGAAGCCTAAACCTATATGCAAGGTTCTGAATATACCTGACATGGTCGCACAAGGTCTCGAAAAGGACCAGTAAGAAAGTATACATCCAGCTAAGAATCCTGTCTCCAAGAAACATTAGTACCAGGATCATATCTAAAACATATGTAAAGAAAGACCCGATACAAGTCACTGTGGTAGAAATACTTTCAACTTCACTATCATCAACAACAGGCATAAACAAGGCAGATTTTTTGAATGAAGATTCTATGGTACCCAAACCCGAGGACTTACAATCAACAAGATCGACTTCAGGATGAAGATCAAAGTTGAAGGACATGATGGAATCTGCAGAAACAAATTCATCATCACGGGAGTTGAAAATTCTAGAAGCAGAATCAAACTCAACAGGAACACCGATTTGCGGATCTATAGGAGAGTCCAAAGACTCAACAGTAGGAAGATCAGACTTTAAAGTCAAACCGGGGTTGGACATAACTGCAACTGGATCAACATCCAAATGAATGGCAGACTGTACTATGGACTCTAGGAAAACTTCATTGGAAGGAAGTATATCATCCCAAATAGAACACATATCTAAACATTCAGATGGAGGTGTCACCTGGTCAAAAGCTAGGACCAAGTCCCGAGAAGGTAAGCATGAATTCAAAGACTTCTTCTCAGTAGCATTTGAACTCAAAGAACAATATGCCACAACATTCCCATGTGACATAGTAGTGCCTAATGGCGAGGGATCCGACTGGTCTACAGTTGGGTAATAAGGAGGATCAACGAATGCAAGCTGGTCGATGGTGACAATGTTTTCGTTATGAGGGAAATGCATCACACGAAAAAGCGTAGACACCACATCATGCATAGCATAAACATAATCATGCCCGAGGATCATATCAAAGTCCATAGGGTCCTTTAAAACCATAAAATCAACTAAGACAGTTTTTCCACCCAAAGTAACAGGTGCCTGACGGAGGAATCCAAACGGTTCACTAGGTCTTTTATCGAAGGTCAACGGCCAATTAACAGCTGGAATAACATTAGGGAAACCCAAATCTCTCCAAGCATAAGCGGATAAGATAATAACAGAAGCACCTTCATCAACAATGCATCGGTCAACCGTATGGTTCCCGATATCAACCTTTATCTGGAAAGGTGTCGAAGAAGGAAGACGAGGCTCGGCTAGACTATTCCAATCAAAGGAAACAATCCTAGGGCTTGGTAGGGGTTCACATGGCACAGATGAAGTGCCCCCTTTTTCAGGAATATCCAAACTAGCAATGTAGAAGACTTCAGTAGTAGGTGCATCAATCTCCGAAGGACTGATGGGATCGGTCGAAGATTGCATCGATTCGATCACTTCACTCTCCGAAGGAAGAGTGGGGTCGACCAAAGATTGCATTGGTTCAACCACTTTATCAACCAAAGGTTGATCTGACTGCAGGGAATCTATAGACAACTCAGGAACAGAGGTTCCTTCATACATGGACCACACTCTTCGTGCCTCTCGAATGGCAGGGCATCGGTGAGTAAGGTGATCTCCCTTACAAAGTTCACAAGGGAACTTTGGTTTCCATCCTATAGGTTTAGACTCCTTTACAATGTCAGTACTCTCAGCATGACTAGCATTGGATGATAGCTTGCCCCCAGCATGACTTGCAATGGCTGGTTGCTCAGAAGCAGAAGAATTTTTAACTAAGGACCACACTTTTTGCACTTCTGGAAGTACAGTGCACAAGTAAGTAAGGTGGTCTCCCTCGCAAAACTTACAAGAGAACTTAAGCTTCTGTTTGTTTGGTTTGTCGACAATGTCAACTCCCTCGGCATGACTTGTAGTGGCTGATCTGGTGTCTCCAGTATGACTCACAGGAACTGGTGACTTGTCATTAATATGACTAGCAGTGATCAATGACGTGTTCTCAACATGACTGACAGTGGTTGAAGACAAGCTTTCAGTGTGATTTTCAGTGACTAAAATTTTTCTCCCAGCATGACCTCCAGAGGCTAGGTAGGTGCCCCCTGCATGACTTATAGAGGTAGGGTACTTGCCCCCAGCATGAATTGTAGAGGCTGGGTTGCTTCCCCCTTGTTTTGGCATCTTCTTCCTATTCTTCCCTCGTCTATTGCTTTTAGACTGCTGGTTACTAGTATTGCTACTTTCGCCACATGAGGTAGAAGGAGGAGGAGAAGATGTTACTGGCAAGGGAGGCACAGGGTTCTGATGCTCTTGATTTGAGGTGCTCACAAAAGAAGCGTCAGGAGCATGCAAGGCATTCGGAGTGGAAAACAACCAAACCGGTAGCCCAATAGTGAATCCAGGAAGATTCAGAGTAGCCATTAAGGGAGCACCAATGTTTCCAATGAATGGAATAGCACAAGGATCCCCTGGAACAGGGGTACCTTGATTAGCACTCGCCGGAATGCTAGACATAGTTTCTCGCTCAAATGAACAAGAAGTTCTCTAAGGAAAACTAAAACAAGTAGAACAAAGAGCACACCACTAAAAAAGGTCCTAGGTAAATCAAACCAGGCAAACAGATGCCTTCCGGAGAAGAGTCTGGGATGATGAGGGCCCAGAACAGATCAACGAAGGATAAAGAACAGTTACCCGGGGTCCACAATACAATGACTAAGGGTGCAAGCACTGGAATCACCCAACCGCCTTCCCAAAGACCTGCAAGGGATTTCCTCCCACGTCTGTCCTAGGTACAGCAGATATACCCTCCGCTGTCACCTGTGTATGAACCTATGGTCAGATACTAAGGATACCACAACACCGAAAACTCCTGGGGGAACAGTCACCGGTCGAATCAGAAGGCGTGGGCAGGGTAACTGAGCCCGAAACTCGAAAGATTCCCCAAATGTGATCCAATCCTGGCATATGCTCAAAACAGAAAGTAGTGTTGAATATTGTAACTTCTAAGAATATTATATTTGTATATTATTTATTCCGGAGATGTTCCATACCTCCGATGTGATTATACTATGAATCTGGAGATGTTTATTCCTCCGAATTGGTTGTGGTAACTAGGGTTATTAGACCCACCATGTGGGGGTCGTCCCAGTCAGTTATAATAGGGTATTTAACCTAATGGTTAAATACGAGCCTACATGTACTTGTGTAAAATATATGTCAGAGTAGTGTATAAATAGAGGAGGTGTGTTCCTCATTTGACACACTCACACGCTTGAAAAAGAGGAGCACTTTTCTGGGAGATTTGCTAAGGAGGATTAGAAGGAGGGAGCACATCTTGTATTTTGGTTTATCATCTTATTGAGGAAAGCTTTGTTGGGTTTTCTACCCCATGAGGGTTTCCCAGGATAAATCTGTGTCTCTTGTGTTTATGCTATGCTTGTTGTTTCTTCAGTGATCCTGTATATGCTATTATTGTGAAATGGAATGTAATGCTTCTATTTTCTGTCTTAGCATATTTAATTTTAACATGGAATCAGAGCTAACCTGAAGGAAGACAAGGTATGGAACTTACGACACTTGCTTTACTTATGACAATTTGAAGGTTAGGGTTTTACATAGCAAAAACCAGTCATCGTGGAACTTTCGCTATAAATGCATTTCTGCGAAGGTTCAGGGTATGAAAAGTTTATAGGTCGAAGAAAACATCCTCAGGTACCTTGTATCCAAAGGGAACCCTCAGATTCGTTTTACTTTATGAGTTATGATCAGTACAAGTTAGGGTTTCTGCCTCTTCCAGATCTTAGTCAAAATCAGGTGACCTTGGAAAAAAGGTCATAACTTGGGCTAGGAAGCTCCAAATAAAATTTCGTCAAAAGTGACAGGTAGTACAAAGACTTTACTATCTCAGGAAACGTTTTTAGAGGCCGAAGGTGAACCAGTGACACGTGGCATGCCATACAAGTTCGATCTCCTGTTTTATCCCATAAACAAGTCATGTTGCGACACTTGGCATAACTCTCTCTCAGAGAGTCCGATTGAGGTCAGACCTGTCAATATGGAAATATAATAGGGATAGGTATCTCAGAAAATTTTTTCAGAGGCCGAAGTTCAAACAGTGACACGTGGCACTCCGTACAAGTTCGCTCTTCTGTTTTATCCCATAAACAGGTCACGTTGCGACACTTGGCATAACTCTCTCTCAGAAAATCCAATTGAGGTCAGACCTGTCAGGATGGAAAGATGACAGGTCAGGCTACTGCAAAAAATGTTTTCAGACCCTGTGGAGCAAAAAATTTCAGAGTTATAGCAGAAGCAATTAGGTGCATATTTCTGTCAAAACAGAATTATTTTTAGCACCTTTATTCATGACTTCCGGAATTTAGGGTTTCGGAGAAAGTTGGAATTTTTTGAAGTCTGTAACCATGGCTGGAATCTCCTCAGAAAAATAAGAGTTTAGAGCCTTGGATCAAACCTTTTGATTGGACAGAAGGGTGGGCTTCATCAAACCCTAGTTCGGGTTCCTGTCCAGAAGATCCAGAAGTTTCGAAGGCAATTTTGAGGGGTCAAATTTTGGAGATTTCAAAATTGAAGAATGCTAGGTTGATTAGCTCAGCAAGACACATTCTTCCATCCATTCCAAAGTATGAAAGTCAAAGATTGAATTTTTAGGGTTTCTCTAGAAAACCCTAATCAAGCTCCAGATCAAGTTTCAAGGGGAGTTGAGGCTAAGGCCTTACATAAGAAGACTACAAAAAGTCTCGACAGGTATGACTTAAGGAGGTTCAGACAAATCAAGTTCCATGACCATGACAACATGAAGACAAAGACTCACGAGGATGACACTAGTGTACACTTGAGCATGCACAGTGGTACAGAATGAATAGAAGTTCAGAAGACATACAGAAGATCAAGCGGGAGGCAACCACACAAACATACTAGATAAGTATTTGAGTTGTTATTAGAAATAGTAAATGATATTGCTTGTATGCATATTTGTATTCCTAGAATATATCATGCTGAGTGTAAACATTCATAAAGCATTGAACAGTATACTACTAAAATGCATATGATTGGTAAGTTGGACAAACATTCCATTGTTGCTTGTCTAGAATGAAACCTCTTTGCTGACATCCTGAGAGTTGTGCACACTCTCGATAGTATGTTCTGGTAGAGATGGAAGGCATCTAGATAGCCACTGTATGCATACAGGATATGGGAAAGTGTTGTGCCAAAGTATTGGTCAAAATAGTTGCATAACTATGTAAATGATATCTGTATGCATAATAGGTTATCATGTCAAATATGATTTGATGATTATGAAGTATTACTAATCATGTACTTAATTTTGATTTGTAGGAAAGATCATGATGGATGATGAACTCTGAACAAGCGATGGATGTTCAACAAAAGATTTACAAATCAAACACACTATAGAAAGCTTATGGTTAAGAGATTCTCTTAGAAAGAGGAAGAGAATCATGATGAGATGTTTTGATCCAAGGGACTAGATAAGACCATTCTCTTAATAATGTAATCAGGTTCTGTATGGGTTCCCAGGATCGGTAGTCAATTGATGAGCTTAATGATCATCATGGGTTATGTGGATCTCAACCTTTGCTACAAGGTTGAATATGGGTTCTATACACATATGACATGGATGCAAGAAGGAACTCACCACAGAGTTCGAATGATTTTGAGGCTCATATTAGTAGACCCATCTGACGAGAGATGGCACAGATAGATATGCAGAAGATCACTCAATGCTGAGTGTGAATAATGGACAATTGACAGCTTCATGACAAAGCTTGGGATTTACCAGAAGTAAAGCTGTTCCTAACCTTTACCTTAAGGTTGTGGATGATGAACCTATCATACCATTATTGTATGACGATGATCTCTTTCTGACAAGGAATGAGAAACAGGTCATGAAAATGGCTGCAGAAATGAAAATGAAAGATCTCGGATTAATGCACTACTTCTTAGGTCTAGAAGTATGGCAAGATCCAAAAGGAATCTTTTAATTCAAGGTAAGTATGCTGTGAAGTTTCTAAAAAAGATTTGATATGTTGGAGTATAAAGCCATGGCCACTCCCATGGACTCCAACTTGAAGTTGTTAGTTAATGACTCATCGTATTTAGTGGACCTAACCCTATATAGACAAATCATTGGGTCATTGATGTATTAAACAAATACTAGTCCAGATATATGCTTTGCTGCAAATAGCCTAAGTCAGTATCTAGTAGAACCTAGAAAGGTTCACTTAATAACTACAAAACATGTAGTGAGGTACCTAAAAGGTACATTAGATTTTGGTCTATATTATCTTGGAGGTCATGAACTCCGTTTACATGGTTACTCAGATTCTGATTGGGCAGGAAGTGCCTCAGACAGAAAGAGTACATCAGGTGGATGTTATAGTCTTGAATCTGCCATGATCTCATGGTTTAGCAAGGAACAATCTAGTGTGGCTCTCAGTACTGCTGAAGCAGAATATATATATAGCTGTCTGCTCTGCCAGCTGTGAAGCAGTGTGGCTTCAGAAGCTATTATATGGAGTGTTTGACTTGAAATGAATTCCACTATGATTATGTGTGACATTCAAAACTGCATCAAGATAGAAAATCTTGTATTCCACGATAAGTCAAAAACACATAGAGATCCAATACTTCTATATATGAGATATGGTGCAGAGAGGAGCTATCAAACTCGAGTATATAAGCACTGAGGATCAGATTGCTAATATCTTGACTAAACCTCTGTCTCGAGTAAAGTTTGAATACTTCCGAGACAAGCTTGGTATAGTCCAGAAGGACCCTCCACGAAAGGGGGAGTAGCATAGTATCTGATAACAAGTTTGTCTCATCAATGATGAGGTTACCTATTTACTGCACCTAGTTACTTAGAATTATTTAGATTTAGGAATCTTATATTTTTTCTTTTGATGATAGATGTATACATGCTTTTGATGATAGATGTTATGCATGTTTTGATGATGAGGATACATGCTTTTTTATACATGTTTTGATGATAAGGATACATGTTTTGTTATACATGTTTTGATGATGAGGATACATGTTTTGTTATACATGTTTTGATGAAGTTCTTGGTAAACATGAGAGGGGATTGGATCATCCCTAGACTTCAGTCCAAAAGAAGAGCCGTAGACATATGTCTTCGAGAATGAAGTCCTTGGTGGACTTGAGGGGATTGGATCATCCCTGGACTTCAGTCCTAAAGAGAGCCGTAGACGTATGTATTCGAGAATGAAGTCCTTGGTGGACTTGAGGGGATTGGATCATCCCTGGACTTCAGTCCTAAAGAGAGTCATAGACGTATGTCTTCGAGAATGAAGTTCTTGGTGAACATGTGAGGGGATTGGATCATCCCTGGACTTCAGTCCGAAAGAAGAGTTGTAGACATATGTCTTCGAGAATGAAGTCCTTGGTGGACTTGAGGGGATTGGATCATCCCTGGACTTCAGTCCTAAAGAGATCCGTAGACGTATGTATTCGAGAATGAAGTCCTTGGTGGAATTGAGGGGATTGGATCATCCCTGGACTTCATTCCTAAAGAGAGTCGTAGACATGATGTCTCCAAGAACAAAATCCTGAATGAACAGGTAAGGGGATTGGATCGTCCTTGGACTTTAGTCCTTTGAATTGAGTCGTAGACATGATGTCTCCGAGAACTAAATCCTGAATGAACATGTAAGGGGATTGGATCATCCTCGGACTATGGTCGTTTGAATTGAGCCGTAGACATGAGGTCTCCGAGAATTGAATGATAGGACAGGATCGTCCCTGGACTTCGGTTCAAAAGGTACATGATAGGACTGGATCGTCCCTGGACTTCGGTTCAAAAGGTACATGATAGGACTGGATCGTCCCTGGACTTCGGTTCAAAAGGTACATGATAGGACTGGATCGTCCCTGGACTTCGGTTCAAAAGGTACATGATAGGACTGGATCGTCCCTGGACTTAGGTTCAAAAGGTACATGATAGGACTGGATCGTCCCTGGACCTCGGTTCAAAATGTACGTGACAAATCCTAGAATTGTTCTAGGTTACATCCAGCATGAAACAGGGCTGGCTCTGTAGATATGTTACATCCAACATGAAACAGGGCTGGCTCTATAGATATGTTACATCCAGCATGAAACAGGGCTGGCTCTGTAGATGTGATACATCCAGCATGAAACAGGGATGGCTCTGTAGATGTGATACATCCAGCATGAAACAGGGATGGCTCTATAGATGTGATACATCCAGCATGAAACAGGGCTGGCTCTGTAGATGTGATACATCCAGCATGAAATAGGGCTGGCTCTGTAGATATGATACATCCAGCATGAAACAGGGATAGCTCTGTAGATATGATACATCCAACATGAAATAAGGCTGGCTCTGTAGATGTGATACATCCAGCATGAAACAGGGTTGGCTCTGTAGATATGATACATCGAGCATGAAATAGGGCTGGCTCTGTAGATGTGATACATCCAGCATGAAACAGGGCTGGCTCTGTAGATGTGATACATCCAGCATGAAACAGGGCTGGCTCTGTAGATATGATACATCCAGCATGAAACAGGGCTGGCTCCGTAGATGTTATACATCCAGCATGAAACAGGGCTGGCTCTGTAGATGTGACACATCCAGTATGAAAAAGGACTGGCTCTATGGCGGTAAATCCTAGATCTGATCTAGGTCACATCCAGTATGAAAAAGGACTGGCGCTGTGGTTGGGATTGGATCGTCCCTAGACATGAGACTTGTCTTAAAGAGATAAGGATTGATCATCCTGGAACTTGATCTGGATTGCATCATCCATGGACCTATGTCCTAAAGAGAGCAGGATTGATCATCCTATAATATGATCATGTGATGATGATGCTGTCGATCGTGTGATGACGATGTTGATCGTCTGATGATGATGCTGCCGATTGTGTGATGATGATGTTGATCGTATGATGACGATGTTGATCGTGTGATGATGATGCTGCCGATCGTGTGATGACGATGCTGATCGTATGATGACGATGCTGATTGTGTGATGACGATGCTGCTGATCGTGTGATGACGATGCTGATCGTATGATGACGATGCTGATGATTGTGTGATGACGATGCTGATGATCGTGTGATGACGATGCTGATGATCGTGTGATGACGATGCTGATGATCGTGTGATGACGACACTGATGATCGTGTGATGATAATGTTGATGATCGTGTGATGACGATGCTGATGATCGTGTGATCATGTGATGACGATGATGATGACGATACTGATGATCGAGTAATATCAACTCTGATGATGTTGATGTTCCAGTAACTAGTTGAGTTACTGATGATGATGAATTGAAGAAAGCTTCCGATGATATATAGATGATGTAGTCAATGACTCCTTGCTTCTACAGATGTTGTTATAATATCCTTCTCGTTAAGGGGGAGTGTTGAATATTGTAACTTCTAAGAATATTATATTTGTATATTATTTATTCCGGAGATGTTCCATACCTCCGATGTGATTATACTATGAATCTGGAGATGTTTATTCCTCCGAATTGGTTGTGGTAACTAGGGTTATTAGACCCACCATGTGGGGGTCGGCCCATTCAGTTATAATAGGGTATTTAACCTAATGGTTAAATACGATCCTACATGTACTTGTGTAAAATATATGTCAGAGTAGTGTATAAATAGAGGAGGTGTGTTCCTCATTTGACACACTCACACACTTGAAAAAGAGGAGCACTTTTCTGGGAGATTTGCTAAGGAGGATTAGAAGGAGGGAGCACATCTTGTATTTTGGTTTATCATCTTATTGAGGAAAGCTTTGCTGGGTTTTCTACCCCATGAGGGTTTCCCAGGATAAATCTGTGTCTCTTGTGTTTATGCTATCCCTGTTGTTTCTTCAGTGATCCTGTATATGCTATTATTGTGAAATGGAATGTAATGCTGCTATTTTCTGTCTTAGCATATTGAATTTTAACAAGTAGGAGGAGTATTCCCAACAATCTGATCTCGCAATGACCTACTGCATAGATCCCAGGCAAGCTTTGAGTGAAATGGATTTACCTGTGATAGTCGAACTACGATTTTTGCGTAATGTGTGATCTTGGGTGGTTTAAGGTGTTTTAAACCCAAGATCCTAACCAAGACTAGTTGGTGTAGTGTAACCTAGAAAAGAAAATGTTACTAGTATATTTTATTAGGGTTCATTTTAAAGGTTACTTGCTTACTCAAAAATGTAGTGGGTGTGTGAGAGTGGTTATAATAGAGATAGAGTACTGAAAATGAAATATTTACCACCAAACAAATCTTTTTCTTTTCAATGCAAGTCTTAAAATTATGATCTAGAATGCATGTGCAAATGCAATTTTTAATCTTTCGAATGCAAAAAAGATAAAAATAAAGTCTAAATGTACAAAATTAAACTCAAAACCTAAGAATGCAACTACTCAAGCAACTAGGTATGCAAAAGAAAACTTGTTCTTTTTTATGCAAAGCGCTCTAAAATCTTTTAAGCCACTTGCAAGGTACTCTATTAAGAAAATGAATCAAAATTCTTTATGCTTTCAAAGGTAAGAAACAAAACTAAAACTAACCTATTATCAAAGCAAAGCAAAGAAACTTTTAGGTTCTCTTTATGAAACAGTAAAAGCTACCAAATATGACTTTCAAATTCTTATTGGTGTAAGCATGCCAACCATTGGGAAAAGAGTACAAAAACTACTTTTAGACCCAAACGAATAAAATGACCTACGAAGAAGTATAGTTTGGTAAAGTCAGGTCTGCACATAAACAATGCAAACAAGGTCTTGAACAACAGCCAAAACACTTGAGCTTTCACTACAAAAGAAAAACTAAAAGCATAAGGGAGGATAAGAAACCAACCCAAAAAGAGAAATTTCACTCAAATAGATACAAACAGGGTCAAGAAGATTCAAGAGGTTTCAAATCCAGTGTAAATGGGGCAAGCAAGTTCAGTCAGACTCAAATTAGGGTACAAAACACAAAACAGGTCCACAACCCCCCAACTTAGGTCAACAAACCCCAAAACTTTCCAAACAAGCCCAAATTGATCAAAAGAGGTTCAAATCATGAATGTAGGATGAGTACAAGGATGGGAGACCACTTACAGTGGTTTAACTCAGACCTAGGGTCATCAGGGACCCCAAAAAATGCAGCCACAGCCCCCAGATTTGGGTCCACAACCCAAAAACTCAAAAAAAAATAAAACCCAGATTTTGAGCGCTACTGTGTATGAAGGAAACTAGCGCCCATAGCAGGACGGGCGCTACTGTGTAAAGGAAAAGTAGCGTATGGGCGCTACTGTGTGGTACAAACAGTAGCGTACAAGTGGAAAAAGTTGGAAAAATGGGGTTAAAACCACCACACCTGGGTCCACAAGGGTTTGCAAGGGCTGGGAAGGGTCTATAAAAGCCAAGGAGGGTCAAACAGAGCCTACTAACTGATCCTAATCAATAAAATGAACAAATACCATCAAACAAGACTGAAGAAATGACCTTGGATACCCTTAAGCAGTTAGGCTTTCCCCAGCGGAGTCGCCAATCTGTTGTGGGGAAAATGCACCTATAATTAAGGGGAGAAACTACCAACTTACGGTTATAAAGATAGACTTACAAGCATTCTGCAAGTACAACGAATAAATGAACGGATTAGGTTTTAGAGATGTAGGCACCTCATTCAGAAGGTTGATCCTAGCTTTGCCTCCCTTTCTCTTCAATGCTTATCCAGTGTCGCAATGCCCAGACCTGCAAAACAACTTGATACCTTTCTCAAACACATTTGACTACATATATAAGACTGACATTCATAATAGAAGAAGACATCAGATTATAAACAAACTGTAATCAAATCTAAGACACATTAATAGGTCATATTTGGAAAGAGAAGAACGTCTAATCTTTATTAATGAATGAAATCAAGTACATAAAGTTATACCTTCCTTCAAGATTGGCACTTCACGAAACCTAGATTCAAGGTCTCCTGCTTCTGTTCTCTAAGGATCCCAGCCTCTAAGCAATTGTACTAGGGTTTACCAAAACTGAAGCACAAGAGAGGGGGATGAGGGTCTCCATTCCTCCAGCATAACTTTGTAATTGGGCTTAGTCCCCTTCTATGGCCCTTCTACCCTCCTTATATAGTCAGTGAGGAAGAGGAAAAGAAGTTATAACCGCTCAAGAGGTATCGTAACCAACTTAACTTACTCGAATTTTGAGATTTTTGACCAAAATAGGGGTGTACGCTACTCTACAGTAGACAAAGTTGCTTACATATGGAATTGAGCGCTACTTTGATGAAGCAAAAGTCGCGTACACACGCTACTATTTCAACAGTGGAGTCGCGCTCATGTTAAAAAATGGTCAAAAATAGGCTTTTCTGCTCATTTTCAGGAGATGGTTTGGTCTGGAAAAATGTTCCTAAGGGTCATATACATCAAATGGGTCAAGAATGAGGTAATTTCAACCATTTTTAGTGTCCCAAATGACTCCTCCATCCACAAATGTCCTGTTGTGTGACTGAAACTTGATCTCAAGAAGTGTCGTCATGCGACCGAGGGAAGCAAATGTCGTCACGGATGGAGAGGTGTCATTTCAAGATATAACACTATCCTTTCTCTCGAATGTTGCTCCACATCCCACGGTCGTCAGATCCAAGCTACAAGACCTGTCAAGACACAGAAAAGAGAAACGAGTAAAGAGCATCTATACAATAAGAGATCTATGTAAACAGTTAAGCAGGTAAACAACACAACATCATCACATATAAGAGTGATATTGGGGGAAAGCATTCGTATTACTGCAAATAGAGGAGTACATGATAGAGATATAGAACCACAACCAATGACTTAACGTAGCATCCCTTCTCCACACGAGCCAATTGCCAAGTCCTTCCAAGGAAGCATGAATTCTCTAAGAGGTGAGTGAAGGTGTCCTAAGAGATTTCACCAGCATGTAGATACCATAGTCTTCCTGCCTTTGGTATGGGAGTAAGCCTCGTATATATAGGACTAAGTGGATGAGTTTATGGATAGGATAGAATGAGAGATAGTAGGAGAGATATAGGGGATCCTCCCAATGATTTAGGGGTCGAGTACCAGCTCTCCAATAGATCAGGGATAAGCCCCCAAATGGGAAAGATTCAAGAAAGATCTCAAAAAGGCTATTTTTTCCCACTAACAGACCTCGTCGCACCTTGCTATGGAGCAACCTGCAACATCGCATGTTGCTAGTGTGCAACCTATGACGACCTCTCAAAAGGTTGTACAAACTGAGTACAAATCCTCTCAAATGAATACATGGTCCAGATGACTTCAGGGATGTATACACCATGGTCAAGATGACGAAATTATCACAACGGTCATGATGACAACACTTGGTCATAATGACGGTACTTGCAATGGTCATGATGACGACACTAGGTCATGACAATGACACTTGCAACACTTGTGACACTTGTGACACTTGCACAAGGGTGACGACATTTTGGTGTGACAGAATTCCCCCCAAAGCATGAAGCTTTTAAGGATGTACAGGTGAAGTGCTTTGATAGAAAAAATGGCAAAAGACTTGTCGGATGAAGGACACTACTGCAGTACAACTGACTTTGAACTGACAATCTCATATGTAGTACAACATGGCTACCGACCAATACATTGTAGATCCATGGGAGTAATAACCGACTGAACATAATCATGGCTACTAGACACAAGCGTAGATCCATGATGAGATGATAACACAACCACGACCAATACAAAAGTGGATCTGTGTAATATGACTCAATACAAACTCCATTGCAACCTCGGTAAAACATGACTCCCCAGGGTCTTCAAGCTGAACCCGTAATGATAAGAATCTATCCATGTGATTACAAATGTCTTGACGTCGAACATGGTAGAAACCACTTGATTATCGGTCATTGATGTAAACCATTAACAAGTGCGAGGGAGATCACCATTAATGTCAATGATTCCCAAGGTATCATAGTACATATCATTGAGTGTGAATAAATGAATTAACGTCGAACGCAAGATGAAATATTTCAATCAAGAGTCAATGATGTAAACTCATGATGAAAGCAAGGTAACCCGTCATTGAGGCATGCAGGACCAAGGTACTTGACTGGTTTCTAGATTCAATCCTTGGATGATGAGTTGAAGTCGACAAGGATGAATCCATCGAAGGAGGGCCATAATGAATCCCCCATCAATCGACACGAAACACAACAAAAATGTATAGATTGGATTGGATAGTACAATAACATGTGAGACTGACTCAAAGTAACAACGACATGACGACGTGTGTATTGACTGAAAATGATGAGTGATGAATGTGTTCTTGAACATGGGCATGGCATGACTTGGCAGTATTGACAAGAGAATGACGCAAACTTCTAATGCAAGCGATAGTGGAAGCTTTCTCCGAATGACTCAGAGGAGTAACAAGACTCATAAAGTAAGCAAGGACTCATAGACAAATAGATGACCCAAGTATCGGTATGCAAATACAGATGAGTGCCATTTTCAAGAACAACTATATACTGCCACTAAGGTATGTTGTAACGTCCCCTCCTACCAAACCAGCATGATAGAGAGGACGTGATGCTAAAACTGGGCATCTAGCCCCATGAAATTTTAACCAAGCATTCACATAATTGAAAGAACATATGGAAATGTATAATATATGAAAAACACAGTGGAAGTAGTATCAATTACACATTCATCATACATTCAAGATATTCATCAAATAAATAATTGCAAGTTAACACAGGAGAATACTTATCTTATAACCAAGTAGTCCCAAGCAACTGGCTATGCAAATGCAACATTCCACCCAACCATAGGCCAGTTGTGCTTATCAACCTCTTGATAAAACTGCCACCCCCGAGCTGGGCATGATTACTACAAGGAACCAGGGAACAGCAGAATCACACATAGCCAGGCATACACCAAAATGAGCCAAGCCAATCTACAATTGGGTTTATCAGGCTGCTAGGAAATGGAAAGGAAGAATTGCTAAGCTAGTGAGCTCAACCACAGAGCTATGGATACCTCTACAAGATCTATTCAGCTTGGCGCTCACAATGCCTACACACCTAGCACAAGGAAGTATCCTCTTCACTGCCACACAATCCCTCAAGCCAACCTTCCTTTCTAGTGCTCTCAGGGTGTGCATAGAAAAGTAGCCAAAGCCCTCTTGATCTTCTTGAGAGGTTATTCTCCCCACTAGGTTTATCAAGCCAATTCTATCCACTACCACTCCAAATCTCTTGCTCACAGATTCAAACCAAAACAAGGATGCCCATAACAACAGAACCACAATTATTGGGCATGATAAAAACGTTTTTACAGTGGGATGTCCAAATATGGGGTTTTCATTAGCTTCAGAAAAACGTGGGAAACCCAAAAACGAAACTAGAAGATGGGGAACAACCCTGGGAAGCCAAATCCGTTTCTAGATAAACGTCCATGGACATTCTAGGGAAAAAACGGCCTCCATAACAATCCCAAATCGTGGCCCTTCTCTCCCAGCTGCTGTCCAATTCAAAAACGAGCTCCCAGGCATGGAAAATGCAGGAAAAATGGTGAAAAACTTGATGGGAAAAGGCCCAGTAGTTCAAACTGCAAGAGAGGGAAAATACTATGGGTTCAGAATGGCTTTGGGCACCATTTCATGGGTGTTTTCTTTCCCAAGAAGCAAAAATACGAATTCCCAGGTTGATGGCTTGCCCATGCACGAAATTGGCTGCCATACCTCTTCATTCCCAAGGCATTAACTGCCTCAACCAACTCTTGGAAGAATTAAATGATTGGATCCATAACCCAAAATGGGTAGTTGGTAGTTTATGGGTTTTCTCATTGGCACATGGATTACACCATTGGCTCAAGGGTTGATTAATTTTCCTCCCTATTCCTTATAGAATCATGCCCCCATCTCTTTGTTGCATTGCATAGCTAGTTGTGGGTATTTCCATTAAAATTCGTATTTACATGATGTCTTATTTACATTGTGTTTATCTAGCACAAGAACCATAGGCATTTATTTTCAATTGCTGATACATGAAACGCTAAATCAATGGTGGGGCCTTGGCCTTGAGCTCCTCACCATGATTAAATTACAATATTTACATCATTTACGATTTAATACAAAGGGGGTCAAAATGGGGACATTACATTCCCCTCCCCTTACATTAGCACTGTCCTCAGTGCTCATCAAAATTGAACAAAAATGGATATGCCACCCTCATGGCATCCTCCAGCTCCCATGTAGCCTCATCGGGACCGTAGTGCTTCCATTGCACCTTTACCTGTCCGATGGCTCGGTTCCGGAGCAATGTTACCTTCTTGTCTAAGATGCGCAATGGATCGGTTTGGAATTCTCCCTTGGGTTCCACCTGGATGACATCCCAATTAATCACATGGTTAGGATCATGTACATATTTATTAAGCAAAGAGACATGAAAAACATTATGAGCTTTAGTGCTAGCAGGAAATGCAAGTCTATATGCAACTGGTCCTATTCTTTCAAGCACTTCAAATGGCCCACAATATCTAGGTGATAGCTTGGCACAGCTTCCAAGCTTCAAGGAACTCTTCCTTGATCTCACTCTAAGATACACATGATCCCCAACACTGAATTCCCTATGGATCCTATGCTTATCTGCATAGCTTTTCTGTCTATCCTGGGCTACTTTTAAATTTTGCCAGATCTTTGCAACCTCTTGTTCCATTTCCTTAAGCAATTCTGGCCCAAGTACAATTCTGTTCACTGGATTGTCCCAAGTCACTGGTGTCCTACACCTTCTGCCATACAAAGCCTCATAAGGACTCATTCCCAATGATGATTGTTGCCCATTGTTATATGCAAATTCTACCAAGTGTAGGTAATCCTCCCACTTGGATGGTTTGTCCATTACATACATGCGGAGCATGTCTTTAAGCACCCAATTTACTCTTTTTGTTTGCCCATCTGTTTGAGGATGGTATGCGGTACTGAAGCTTAGCTGTGTACCCAAATCTGCAAAGAGACCTTTCCAAAAATTGGAAGTGAACTTGGTATCCTTGTCAGAAATTATTGCCTTAGGCAACCCATGTAATCTGAAAATTTACTTCATGAAGATATTTGCAATGGCATCGGCTTTGTGTGTGGACTTAACCAGTATAAAATGTGCTTCCTTTGTTAACTTGTCCACCACAACCATGATGGAATCATGTTGTCTCACAGTCATTGGCAATCCTGTAATAAAGTCCATGGATATTACTTCCCATTTCCATTCTGGAATTGGCACTGGAAGCAACAAACCTGCTGGATGTTGGTGTTCACTCTTCACCTGCTGACATTCCATGCACTTAGAAATGTATTCAGCGATGTCCTTCTTCATTCCTGGCCAGAAATAATATTTTCTTGCTGTAGCAATTGTTTTCTGATATCCTGGGTGACCAGAGTATGGAGCTTTATGGATTTCATCCATAACAATTCTCCTCAAATCTGCCGCATTTGGAATATAGACTCTATTCTTATAAGTAAGAAGTCCTCCTTCTTCCAAATGATGGCCCTCATACTTCTTTTCAAGGCTTTGTTGCTGCAATTTGTCCTTTATCTGCATGTATACTTCATCCTCAACAATATGGTTGACAATCTGCTGCTTCAAATCTGGTTGACAAGTACTAAGCGCTGCCACATGCATTTCATGTACCTTCCTACTGAGTGCATTAGCCACCTTGTTTTCTTTCCCTTTTATGTGTTTGATCTCAAAATCAAATTCACACAAAAATTCCAACCATCTAGCTTGCCTAGCATTTAAAGTTGGCCGATCAAACAAGTATTTCAAACCACAATGGTCTATCCTTAACTCAAATTTTCTTCCCATTAAGTAATGCCTCCACATCTTTAAAGCATGTATTATGGCTGCAAGTTCCATATCATGAGTAGCATAGTTCTTCTCATGCTCCTTCAACTTTCTTGACTCATAGCATATCATGTGGTTGTCTTGCATAAGAAATCCTCCAAGTCCTTGATTGCATCCATCGGTACGTACCACAAAGTCTTTTTCTGGGTCTGCAATTTTCAAAATTGGTGCACTTGTAAGAAGATTCTTCAACCGTTGAAAACTTTCCTCACATCTTGGTGACCATTCAAACTTTATCCCCTTCTTTTGCAAAGAAGTGATCGAGTTTGCAACCTTGGAGAATCCTTCGATAAACCCCCTGTAGTAACCAACAAGGCCCATAAAAGATATCACATCAGTCACATTCCTTGGAGTTGGCCAATTCATAATGGTTTCAATCTTCTCAGGGTCTACAGATATTCCTTCATCGGAGATGATGTAACCCAAATAATGAATTCTATCTTTATAAAAGTCACATTTGCTCAACTTTGCATACAACTTATGCTCCCTTAGTAATTGCATTGTCATTCCCAAATGTTCTTCATGTTCTTCTTCATTCTTAGAATAGATGAGAATGTCGTCTAGGAATACAAGAACAAACTTGTCCAAATACTTGCTAAAAACATTATTCATGAGACACATGAATGTAGCTGGTGCATTTGTGAGACCGAATGGTACCACTACAAACTCATAGTGTCCATACCTTGTTCTAAAGGCGGTCTTATGAATATCTTCTTCTTTGATTCTTACCTAATGGTAACCAGACCTCAAGTCAATTTTTGAAAATACCTTTGCTCCTCTAATTTGGTCAAAAAGGTCATCAATTCGGGGCTATGGGTATTTGTTCTTCACAGTGACTTGTTTCAACTTCCTGTAGTCAATACATAACTTGAGTATTCCATATTTCTTTTTCACAAATAGAACAGGTGCTCCCCACGGGGACACACTTGGCCTAATATATTTCTTTTCCAGCAACTCTTGTAATTGCATTTTTAATTCTAGCAATTTCAGTGTACTCATCCTGTAGGGTGTCTTAGACACTGGTGCTGCTCCTGGTACAAGCTCAATTGTAAAGTCAATGTCTCTCTTTGGAGGGAGTCCTGGAATCTCATCAAGAAAAACATCCCTGAATTCTTGCAATACATGATAGTCCTCTAATTTAAGAGTTTCATTCTCTGCTGCCTCTAAAATGTGGGCTGCGTACAGTTGACATCCCTTCCTACAGAACCTCTTTAGCTGCATGGCTAAAACCTGTCTAACAGAAGTCGCCTTTGGAATCCCTTTTACAACCCTCGGGTTTCCTTCTTCGTCCAGACATTCAAATGTCTTATTGTAGCAGTCAAGTTTAACCCTGTGTGCTTCTAACCAATCCATTCCAATGAGAATATCATAGGAACCCAGTGGTAAAATATTCAGATCTGCATAAGTGAATAGCCCATCCATCTCTAATGGACATTTCTCTACTATTTCACTAACTTTTCTGTTGATTCCAGTGGCTAGTTGAACTAACCATGATTTACTATGCTTTAATTTCTTAAAAACACAAATATCAACAATTCTAGGAGTGACATAACTGTGAGTAGATCCAGGATCAATCAAAATAGAAATAGATTGCTTAGCAATCTTACCTTCAACTTCAACCACAGTTGACTGATGATCTGCTTGGCGATTGTCTAGTGATGCATAGATTATAGGGATTGTCCTCGCCACTTGACCCACAGTTTCAACTCCCTGGATGTTGTGAACTTGATTTGCATTCCCATTCCGATGTGGACAGTTCCTAAGCATGTGGTCTCCTCCACAACCCCAACATTGAAGTGGTTCTCTTGGTTCCTTTGGATCTCTTGGCTTGTCTCCCATCATCCTAGTTGGCTTAGTCACAACCTGTGATGGTTTCCTTTGCTGATTCTGGAATTGAGGAGGCTTGAACCCCTTCTTCCTTTGATCAAACTTTTCGTTTTTCCTATCCTTCCATGCCTTATGGAATTTCGGTTTGCTTCTGTTTTGATCAAAGCAATACTTGGCCTTTCTTATGGCCTCCTCTAGAGTTCAAGGTTCATCAAACTCAATTCTATCTTTATATAACTGGGGCAGTCCACTTAGGAAACGCTGAATTTTCACCTTATCATCTCGAATGTACATGACATACCTCAGCAACTACAAGAACTTGTTTGCATATTCTTCCATGGTCAATTGTCCCAATCTCAGCTCATGGAACTCTTTCATCTTATCATCATAGTACCTATCAGAGAGGTACTTCTGCTTGAAGTGTTTCTTGAACATATTTCCACACAATCTTCCTTTCATTGATCTTCTTCACTTGCCTGATGTGTTCCCACCATATAGATGCTCTTCCATTCAAGTTGAAGATGGCTACCCTTGCCTTCATATTTCCCGAGTAGTCTTGGACTTGGAAATATTTTCTCATCCCAAGAAGCCAAGCTTCAGCTTCTTGACCGGACTTTATCTCTCCATCAAATGTAGGAGGTTTCGCCTTCTTAAATTCCCAATGTGAATTGTTATGGTAGTGCTTCTTCCTCTTCATTCCGTGAGATGAAGAGCTTGAACCCTTAATGGATTCTTCAGAGTTAGATGATTCATTAGAAGAGATTTCTGGGGTATATGTTCTGTCTGTAGAAACTCTTCTTGAGCTACTAGCCTTCTTACGGGAATTCCTTCTAGAACTACTCCCACCCCTTTCTGGATTTGATATCTGATGCCCAGAGTTTATTTGCCTTTGGATGTCTGTCAAACTCTGTAGCATTTATGTGTTCAACTGATTCTGTTCTTCCTGAGCTTTAATCATCCTTTCATTATATTCTCTATAGCTTTGCAACTCCACCCTTAGGCTTCTCATGGTGGCTGCAATACCTGGAGGAGTCTCTTGATTTCTTCTCCCATTAGATTCTGTTTCAGTATTTTCAACATGTATGTTCTCCCCCATGGCATATGTCTCAGGCTCATAGGGATCCTGTGCATCATCCATGATGTTCATTTTCTTGGCCCGACCAAGATCCAAAACTTTCCAACTATACTATCTAGAGTGCTTCCCTGATGTAACTATGATTCTGCAAAATGTGTTCATTAACACAATTGTTAGCTGCCTCATATTCTCAGAAATTATAACTTACTTCATGCATGTGGGAAAATATTATGTTGAAAATTTGTCGAATAATCGAATTTTCTCACAATCAACGACATATGAGGGGGGGGGGGAAACAAAAGGGGGTCAAGGGAGCTTGCCCCCTTGTGGCTTCCCCTACAGGGCAGGTTGAGGGCAGCGCCCTCGTTTTTTTTTTCTTTTACAAAATCTCTCCGCAGCTGCGGGGCGGTTCGCCGAATGCTTCCGCAACTGCGGGGTGATTCGCTGAATGCTCCCGCAGTTGTGGAGCAATTCACTGAATCCTCCCGCAGTTGCGGAGCAATTCTCCAAATGCTCCCGCAGTTGCGGAGCGATTCGCCAAACGTTTCCGCAATTGCGGAGCAATTCGCGGAATGCTTTCGCAGTTGCGGAGCAATTCGCTAAATGCTTCTGCAGTTGCGGAGCGATTCGCGGAATGCTTCCACAGTTGCAGAGCAATTCCACGGTTTCGGGGCGGTTTGCTGAAGCCTTCCGCAATTGCGGGGCGTTTTTCTAAAGCCTTCCGCAATTGTGGGGTGGTTTGCTAAAGCCTTCCGCAATTGCGGGACGTTTTGTGGAATGCTTCCGCAATTGCGGGACAACTTGCGGAATGCTTCCGTAATTGTGGAACGACTCGCCGAAGTCTTCAGCAATTGCGGAACGATTCACCGAAGTCTTCCGCAGTTGCGGAATGATTCGCCGAAGTCTTCCGCAGTTGCGAAACGATTCTCTGAACTCTTCCGCAATTGCAGAACGATTCACGGAACTCTTCCACAATTTTGGAACGAATTTCTAAACCCTTCCACGATTTCGGAACGACTTACGGAATCCTTTCGCAGTTTTGGAAGAGAATTCCTTCCGCAATTTCGGAAGAGAATTCCTTCCGCAATTTTTGGAAGAGAATTCCTTCTGAAAATTTCCTTTCGACGCCGAACACTTAGAAATTTTTTTCGTTGTTTCGGAGTAGTTCGCTGAATTCTTCCGCGTTGCGAAACAACTCGCGGAATCCTTCCGCAGTTTCGGAAGAGAATTCCTTCCGCAATTTCGGGGCGGTTCGCGGAACTCTTCCGCAAATTTCGGAACGATTTCCCGAACTCTTCCAAAACAGACTTAAACAAAAATTTCCAAAAACTCTTAAGAAATTTTTTGAAATCTTCCCTTCTTTCAGTGATGACTGCTGCTCAGCAGGAGGTGATCTTACCTATGTAATCTATCCAACTTAGCCTGTTTAGGCCCAATGCTGAGACCTGTGGTGATCAGGAAGGGACCTTCCCAAGTGGTTGTGATTGGATTTGGCCCATATAGGTCCAATGCTGCAACCAGCAGCTCTGATACCAAAATGTAATGTCCCCTCCTACCAAACCAGCATGATAGAGAGGACATGATGCTAAAACTGGGCATCTAGCCTCATGAACTTTTAACTAACCATTCACATAATTGAAAGAACATATGGAAATGTATAATATATGAAAAACACAACGAAAGTAGTATCAATTACACATTCATCATACATTCAAGATATTCATCAAATAAATAATTGAAAGTTAACACAGGAGAATACTTATCTTATAACCAAGTAGTCCCAAGCAATTGGCTATGCAACTGCAACGTTCCACCCAACCATAGGCCAGTTGTGCTTATCAACCTCTTGATAAAACTGCCACCCCCGAGCTGGGAATGATTACTACAAGGAACCAGGGAACAACAGACTCACACATAGCCAAGCATACACCAAAATGAGCCAAGCCAATCTACAATTGGGTTTATCAGGCTGCTACGACATGGAAAAGAATAATTGCTAAGCTAGTGAGCTCAACCACAGAGCTATGGATACCTCTACAAGATCTATTCAGCTTGGCACTCACAATGCCTACACACCCAGCACAAGGAAGTATCCTCTTCACTACCACATAGTCCCTCAAGCAATACCTTCCTTTCTAGTGCTCTCAGGGTGTGCATAGAAAAGTAGCCAAAGCCCTCTTGATCTTCTTGAGAGGTTATTCTCTCCACTAGGATTATCAAGCTGATTCTATCCACTATCACTCCAAATCTCTTGCTCACAGATTCAAACCAAAACAAGGGTGCCCATAACAACATAACCACAATTATTGGGCATGATAAAAACGTTTTTACAGTGGGATGTCCAAATATGGGGTTTTCATTAGCTTCAGAAAAACGTGGGAAACCCAAAAATGAAACTAGAAGATGGGGAACAACCCTGGGAAGCCAAATCCATTTTTAGATAAACATACATGGACATTTTGGGGCAAAAACGGCCTCCATAACAGTCCCAAATCGTGGCCTTTCTCTCCCAGCTACTGTCCAATGCAAAAAATGAGCTCCCAGGCATGGAAAATGCAGGAAAAATGGTGAAAAACGTGATGGTAAAAGGCCCAGTAGTTCAGACTGCGTGAGAGGGCAAAGACTATGGGTTCAGAATGGCTTTGGGCACCATTTCGTGGGTGTTTTCTTTCCCAACAAGCAAAAATACGAATTCCCAGGTTGATGGATTTCCCATGCACGAAATTGGCTGCCATACCTCTTCATTCCCAAGGCATTAACTGCCTCAACCAACTCTTGGAAGAATTAACTGATTGGGTCCATAACCCAAAATGGGTAGTTGGTAGTTTATGGGTTTTCTCATTGACACATGTATTACAACATTGGCTCAAGGGTTGAATAATTTCCCTCCCTATTCCTTGTAGAATCATGCCCCCATCTCTTTGCTGCATTGCATAGCTAGTTGTGGGTATTTCCATTAAAATTCGTATTTACATGATGTCTTATTTACATTGTCCCTATCTAGCACAAGAACCATAGGAATCTATTTTCAATTGCCGATACATGAAACGCTAAATCAATGGTGAGGCCTTGGCCTTGAGCTCCTCACCATGATTAAATTACAATATTTACATCATTTACAATTTAATACAAAGGGGGTCAAAATGGGGACATTACATATGTAACACAAACACTTTCCTTTTTCCCCATCATGAATGATGAGTGCTTCACTTGTTTTTTAACGAGCTTGATGAGGGTAACCAGATGCTCAGTATAGCTCATCTCATAGATGAGTCCAATCCCAAATGTTTTACGAACCTGGGAAATGAGGGTTTTGTCCCATAATGGGCCCTTCAATGTTTAAAATTTAATGAGTCCAGAGAAGGAAAACTCGGCGTCATTTCATGTTTAGAGAGTCTAAAAAGAACCAAAGGAGACTCCAATGGTCCTTTTTCGTAAAGTTAGCCTCATCGCCTGAAAAAGGGTAAAACAACGCAGGAGAGGACTCTTCCAACCATGGTTGGTTGGAGTATTCCTTTTTCGTAAATAGTGCTTCCTGGTCCGAAAAAGGGATAAACTATCACCAGAAAGACGATCATTCAAATGATTTTACAAGCGTGAAAGCATCAAGTTCGCTTGGCAATCTTTTCTTATTTAGGGATTCTAAAAAGAGCTTAAAAAGGAATCCATGAACAACTTTGCCATGGTTGATGACCGAGTATGTCAAAGGAAAAGTAAACTCTGCACAGTTCCTTTTCCGTAAATAGTCTAGCGAGGCCGAATAAAGTGATAAACCTATACTCGTTAGACACACCTTTTTAACTCAAATTTTTAACGAGCACGAGAATGGTATCAAAAGCACTCAGAATCTTTTTCATATTTGAACTAGAGCACGAAAAAGTAAAAAGTAAGCTCAAACCACTTTTCATGTTTCAACCAGAGCACAAAAAAAGTGAAAAGTAAGCTCGACACCATCTTTCATGTTTTAACCAGAGCACGAAAAAAAGTGAAAAGTAAGCTCAAATACTATCTTACTGTTTTTAATGAGCTCGAAGATAGGTTGGAAGAATGCTCATGATGTCTGCTTCATTTTTTAACGAACTTGTAACAGAAAAATGAACTATGCTCAGGATAATTTTCATGGTTTAATGAGTTCGAAACCTAAGAAAGGAAAGTATACTCGAAAAATGTTCCCAATGGTGAACTTCTTCCCGTCATGAAATCCAAAGGTTGGTACATGCCCCCAGCATGATTGCTAGAAGTATGTGACTTAGTTCCAACGTGGTGTTGAGAGGCGATCGAGTTGACTTCAACGTGACTTCCAGAGGTTGAAGACATGCCCCCAAGCTTCATTTCATCTGCCTAAGGCATAGGTGGGTGAAAACAAGGTTCAGGTACTAAGTCTACGGGGAGACTCGACTCAAAGGGAAAGGAGTTGTTTCATTTTTTAATGAGCTTGCCACAAGATTAGAACTCTGCTCACGGGAATGAGCTTGACATAGAAAGGGAACTATGCTCATAGGTTAAGGCCCATTGACGGGTTCCTTCCCAACATGATGCCCAGAGGTTGGTAAATGCCCCCAGCGTGATTGCTAGCGGCTTAACATGGTGGTGTTCCTTCAACACGATTGTTGATGGTAAAACACGTGACATTCCCCCCAAGCTTCATTTTGTCTAAAAATGATGCTTGCTAACCCTACTACCAACCTGGCTACTAATATGAAAAATGTTCACCAAGGGGAGGAAAATGAGAATCATATGAAATGAAGGTTCAAGTTCTAACTCTAGTGAGAGACTCGAACCGATGAGAGGGAGATCTATTTCATTTTTACACAAGCTTGAAATAGATAATAACTATGCTTGAGGGGGCCCATCTTATTTTTTAACGAGCTTGAAATGGAATAAAACTATGCTCGAGGGGGCCCATCTTATTTTTTAACGAGCTTGACATAGAACAGGATGTTAAATTTTTAAAATTTACTTGAATCTGATCTATGATCTTAACTGAGAGAACAACATGTACAACAAATCTACATCATATCAATCATGGACACAATAATGCAAGCACACAAGAGACACGGAGTTTACTTGGGGAAAACCATAAAGGTGAAAAAACCCAATAACTTCCTCAAAGATAGATAGAGCAATGATATAACCAGAATACAAGAGATAGTCTTCTCCTAGCAGCAGAGCCTCCTCCTCACAAGTGCACCACTTTTCGAATGAGAGAAGTGTGTGTGATGAATGATCAAATAGAGATCTCCCGATCTTTATTTATACTTGTTTTGTCCTTCCCAATAAACTAATGGGGCCTACATGTCTAGCTTAACCCATGGTTAACTTAATCCGGGCCGACCCCACACTTGGTGGTCTAATAACCCTTTGACCCACATGGCCGACCCCCACTAGGGTGGTCTAACAACCCTTCGACCCACATGACTTATACAGGGCCGACCCCAACAAGGTGGTCTAATAACCCATCAAGTATAAGTTACAACACTTACAATATAAATGACGACACTTCTGTATAGAGGAATAATACCATCTCTATAGGAGTACAAAATACATATATGAAATACATTTCGAAGTTACATATACATCAACACTCCCTCTTAACTAGGAAGGTATTTCTCGACACAGGTGTTCTAGCACAAGTCTTCTTCTCTGGATCATCATCACTGGATAATCATCATCGAGTCATCGTCATCGTCACTAATGCTGCTATCTCAATCAATCTCTGAATCTACTCGTCATAGGAATTTCTACAGAGCCAGTCCTTTTTCATACTGGATGTAGGCCCACCACCTGTAGGTCTTCATCATCATTGGCCATAATGTGGAATCGTTAGGACTTATTACGTGCATCACAAAACCTCGAAAGAGCATCCCAGGATGTTACGGGTACACAACTCCGACCTGTATGATCTACCAGGGCCATATTATATGTGACCTCACCACAAAACCTTGCAAGAGCATCCCAGGCTGTTACGAGCACACAGCTCTACCTATAGGATCTCCCAAGGACAGATTACATGTGGTCACAACAAAACCTCGCAAGATCATACCAGGCTGTTACGAGCACATAGCTCTACCTATAGGATCTCCCAGGGACATATTACATGTGGTCACCACAAAACCTCGCAAGAGCATCCCAGGATGTTACAAGCACACAACTCTACCTATAGTATATCCCAGGGACAGATTACATGTGGTCACCACAAAACCTTGCAAGAGCATCCCAGGTTGTTACGAGCACACAGCTCTACCTATAGGATCTCCCAGGGACATATTACATGTGGTCATGGCAAAACCTCGCAAGAGAATCCCAGGACTTATTACGGGCACATATCCCAACCTATCTGATCTCCTAGGGAAAGATTATATGCCATAGGACAAAACCTCGAAAGAGCATCTTCCAGATATCCCAGGGCCCAATTATATGCCATAGCCAAAACCTCGAAAGACTATCTACAGATCTCCCAGGGCCAAATTATATGTCCTCCCAGAGAAAAACCTCGAAAGAGCATTTACCAGATATCCCAGGGACAGATTACATGCCATAGGAAAAACCTCGAAAGACTATTTGCAAATCTCCCAGGGCCAAATTATATGCTCATCTGCACAACCTATTGCACGGCCATAAAGTATCAACTTGATACTCACCATACATCATCCTGATGTACACATGATCATCCTGATCATCATCACTGCAACATCCTGCTGCATGTCATCTGGAGAAACATCCTGAAGCTCGTCATCCATGATCATCCTGATCATACAATGCATCTACCTGATGCATACCAAGTGTCTACCTGATACATATCATCATACATGATCCACCTGATCATACAATCTATCCACCTGATCCATACATAGATACACAATGCATCTAACTGATATATATGAACATACATGATCTACCTGATCATACAAAGTATCCACTTCATACATATACAGATACATGGTCCAAGCATCCAACATGATGCATATACAAAATACATATAAATGATCCAACCAGCATCAACCTGATGCGCACATACATATGCATATAAATGATCCAACTGATCATATCCAGCATCATCCTGATGCATATACAGAGCAATAACTGGAGCATCGTCCTAATGCTCATTATCCAGCGCTTACATCCACAGCCATGTGAAGGATCCTCCTTCCAACATGCTTGGAATGGCTTTAGCAAATGTCTCCATCACTTCTTCCTCGAAGTGTCATCGATCGGAAGAACACCAAGCATCTCTCTGAAGTACTCGAACTTCACTCTGGCTAGTGGCTTCATTAACACATCTGCAATCTGCTCGTCTGTTGCAACATACAGGAGCTTCACTGCTCCTCTTTGCACCATATCCCTGATATAGTGATATTTGATCTCTATGTGTTTCGACCTGTCGTGAAACACTGGGTTCTCAGATAGTTTCACACAACTCTAGTTATCACAGAAGATACCAGTAGCATCTAATGGGAGATCAAATAACTCAGATAGTAGCTTCTGAAGCTATACTACCTCACAACTAGCTGAACATGCTGCAACATACTTTGCCTCAGCTGTACTCAGTGCTATGTAGGACTGCTTCCTGCTAAACCAAGAGATCACACCTAATCCCATACTGAAGCAGCACCCAAATGTGCTCTTCCTATCTACAGCACTGTGAAGGATCCTCCTTCCAACATGCTTGGAATGGCTTTAGCAAATGTCTCCATCACTTCTTCCTCGAAGTGTCATCGATCGGAAGAACACCAAGCATCTCTCTGAAGTACTCGAACTTCACTCTGGCTAGTGGCTTCATTAACACATCTGCAATCTGCTCGTCTGTTGCAACATACAGGAGCTTCACTGCTCCTCTCTGCACCATATCCCTGATATAGTGATATTTGATCTCTATGTGTTTCAACCTGTCGTGAAACACTGGGTTCTCAGACATTTTCACACAACTCTAGTTATCACAGAAGATACCAGTAGCATCTAATGGGAGATCAAATAACTCAGATAGTAGCTTCTGAAGCCATACTACCTCACAACTAGCTGAACATGCTGCAACATACTCTGCCTCAGCTGTACTCAGTGCTATGCAGGACTGCTTCCTGCTAAACCAAGAGATCACACCTGATCCCATACTGAAGCAGCACCCAAATGTGCTCTTCCTATCTACAGCACTGCCTGCCCAATATGAATCAACATAACCTTGTAGGTTAAACTTTTGATTCGCTTCATACCTGAGCCCATAATCAACTGTACCCTTCAAGTACCTCAGAATATGCTTTACAGCAACCAGGTGAACACTCCTCGGATCAGTTAGGAATTGGCTCAATGTGTTCACCACAAATCAAATATCTGGTCTCATGTTCATCAGGTACATCAAGGACCCAATCATCTGATGATACATAGAGACATCAACTGGCTCAGATGAAGCATCACATAGAAGCTTTAGATTCGATGCCATAGGTGTGGCCATGGCCTTGCAATCCATCATCCCGAACCTCTTCAGGATATCTACAGTATACTTCCCTTGTCCAAGGAAGATCCCATCTGTACTCTGCCACACCTCCATACCTAGGAAATAGTGCATCATCCCCATGTCCTTCATATCGAACTCAGCAGTAAGCTTCCTCTTTGTATCTGCAATCAATCTGTCATCTCCTGTTACAAATAAGTCATCCACATACAGGAGCAGAATCACAGGATTCCCTTCCTCAACCTTGTAGTAAATGTTGGAATCCTCTTTACTCTTGTTAAAGCCCAAACTAGATAGGAAACTTTCCATCCTACCATACCAAGTTTTGGGAGCTTGCTTCAAGCCATACAAGGCTTTCTTTAATCTGCACATATCTGACTCCCTGTCATGTTTTTCGAAACCAAGTGGCTACTCCACATACACTTCTTCTTCAACTACACCATTCAAGAAAGCTGTCTTGAAATCCATCTGGTGTATCTTCCATTTCATCACTGCAGCCAGAGCAAGTACTGATCTAATGGAAGTGTATCTGGCTCTAGGAGCAAAAGTCTCTATGCTACCACCTGCGGCATGCTTGATCTTGTAGATCCTCTTGGAAGTCACTACATACTACCCTTTGGGACTGCATCCCAAACATCTTCATGATCGACTGGTACTCCTCGATCATGGCATTCTTCCTAGATCCTGGGATCTCCAATATTTTCAATAGATAACTTTGTTCCTGAACAAATGTTGTAGTCCTTCTTTTGTAGGTGATGGTATATGATCTTTCCTACACAACAAGTTAAATTGCATGATTAGAAAACATCTCATAGTTTTCAGAACAAATCCTTACACATAAAGAAATATGTCATACAGTCATGCAATTATCTTAGCCAATGCTTCAATACAACATTTATCCATATTCTGTAACTTTCTAGATGCCTTCCAATCTCTACCAGAAAATTGTTAAGAGTGTGCACAACTCTTAACATGTCAGCAAAGAGGTTTCATTCTAAATAAGTAGCAATGGAATGTTGTACATTTCCATAGGCCACTTACCCATGTATATTAGTAGTATACTGTTCATCAATGCAACTATTCTAATATGCATAATACACAACCTAATTATAGGAACATAAGCATATACATCATTGAATAACATTATGTAAGAAATTACAATTCAAATACTTATCTTTGTTTGGTTGCTGGATGGACTCCATCTGAATCTTTGCAACTCCATTCTGATGTGGATTGTGAGAAGTGGTCAACTCCCTCTGAATATCTTCATCCTTGCAGAAACTACTGAAGTGTGCTCCTTGATCTTTGCTTCCTTGCAGGAACAACTGGAGTGTGCTCCTTCTTGATCTTTGCTTCCTTGATTACCTGTCCTTGAACTTATATCCATTACTATGAATGCTTATTAGTATCATCATTGTGTTATCGTTGAGGTCTCATACATAATCATACATTCAATAGTATTTTCTTAATACTATCAAAACACAATAATCTTAAGCATGTATAGTCATTATCATTTCAAACATAAATAATAAGCATTAGTATTCAAGGTATATATAGGACTCTTATGGTTAGTCATATCATAAATTAAAGTAATAAACATAAAATGCCTAAACCCGTGATTACTCAAACCTATACCTTCATGATTCTTCTGGTTAGTCATATCATCAATTTTGGTAAGAAACATAATATGCATACAACCATGACTATTCAAACCTATGACTTCATGAATAATCATTATCAACAACACAATAGTATAAGATCCTAACACAAGGTAGGATTCTAGCTTGATATAGGAAAACATACATGGATTAGCGTGCTAGCTAGTTATGTCTAACATACCCGCATAATGTCTTCTGGTTCTCTTCAATGACTTGTGCTAGTAACCTGCATGTCTCATAAGTTATCCATTGTAGAACCAAGTTATACATACCTCGTAAGTAGATCTTCTAAGTGATCCATGACAATGGATGAATGATCATATGTTCTTGAACTAGAACATGATTTGTCTTTCTTGGTGTACCTTTCATGTTAGCGGACAACATAAACCTCATACAACACCATAATGTATTAGTACAATCATAAGTGTCAACACCCTAATGAATGCATTCATAATTTTGTTAAGGTGATATGACAACTCTAAAATCAAGATTGTTCTGACTGTAATAACATGAAGACAAACATATCATAAACTTAATCATGAGTAAATATCGAGACATACCTGGATGAGTCATACCTGTCGAGATTGCGTGTAATCTTCTTATGTAAGGCCTTAGCCTCATCTCCCTCTGAAACAGGAACTTCTTCACTTATGCAGGTGACCAGTCCATCCTCTTCTAGGATTAAATCAATCCACTTGATTTGCAGGAACTGGATCTGGAGCTGTATTAGGGTTTGTCAGAGAAACCCTAAAAATTCAAACTTTGAATTTCAAACTTCCGAAAGGATAGAAATATGCGCCTTGATGATTTGATCAAGCTGGTATACTCAGAATTTGAAAACTGCAAAGTTTCACCCCTCAAATTTGCCTTTGAAACTTCTAGATTCACTGGACGTGACCCTGAATTGAGGTTTGATGAATCCCACTCTTCTGCCCAATCAAAAGGTTTGATCCAAAGCTCTAAGCTTTTATTTTTCTGAGGAGCTTCCAGCCGTGGTCACAGATTTCAAAAATTCTCATTTTTGCAGAAGCCCTAATTTTCCACTTTTCCAATCAAAATCCTGAACTAGGGTCTGATCAAGCCCGGTCTTCTGCCCAACCAAAAATTCTGATCTTGGTCTCTAAATTTCTATTTTGATGAGTATCATTCAGCTGTATTCTCCGATTACAAAAATTCCAACTTTCTCCGAAACCCTAAATTCTGGAAGCCATGAATGAAGGTGCTCAAAAATAATTATGTTATGACAGAAATATGTACCTGATTGTTTCTGGTGTAACTCCAAACTTTTCAATCCATAGGGTCTGAAACATTTTCTTGAGATAGCATGACCTATCATCTTTCCATCCCGATAGGTATGACCTCAATTGGATTCTCTGAGAGAGAGTTATGCCAAGTGTCGCAATGTGACCTGTTTATGGGATAAAATAGGAGAGCAAACTTGTACAACGTTCCATGTGCCACTGGTTCAACTTCGGCCTCTAAAAACGTTTCTTGAGATATTAAATTCTGTGTAATACCTGTCAATTTTTAGGAAATTTCATTTGGAGCTTCCTAGCCCAGGTTATGACCTTTTTCCAAGGTCACCTGTTTATGACTGAGATCTGGAAGAGGCAGAAACCCTATATTGTACAGATCATAAATCACAAAGTACAATGAATTAGAAGTTTTCCTTTGGACACAAGGTACATGGGGATCTTATATTCGACCTGTAAAAGTTTCATAGAGAAAGTGCTACGATGACTAGTTTTTTCTATATCAAGCCCTAGCATCATAAGTGCAACAAGTGTCATACATGCCATATAGTTTTTTGGGAACACTTCGCCAAAATGGATTTATAGAGAAAGTGCTACGATGACTAGTTTTTTCTATATCAAGCCCTAGCATCATAAGTGCAACAAGTGTCATACATGCCATATCATGCCTTCTTTCAGGCTAGCTCTGATACCATGTTAAATTTTCAGAATTTACTTCAATCTGATCTAGTATCATAACTGAGAGAACGACATGTACAGCAAATCTATATCATATCAATCATGGACACAATAATGCAAGCACACAAGAGACACAGAGTTTACTTGGGGAAAACCATAAAGGTGAAAAACCCCAATAACTTCCTCAAAGATAGATAGAGCAATGATACAACCAGAATACAAGAGATAGTCTTCTCCTAGCAACAAAGCCTCCTCCTCATAAGTGTGCCACTTTCCAAATGAGAGAAGTGTGTGTGATGAATGATCAAATAGAGATCTCTCGATCTCTATTTATACTTGTTCTGTCCTGCCCCAATAAACTAATGGGGCCTACATGTCTAGTTTAACCCATGGTTAACTTAATCCGGGTGGACCCCACACTTGGTGGTCTAATAACCCTTTGACCCACATGGACGACCCCCAATAGGGTGTTCTAATAACCCTTTGACCCACATGGCCGACCCCCAATAGGGTGGTCTAATAACACTTTGACCCACATGACTTATAAAGGGCCGACCCCAACAAGGTGGTATAATAACCCATCAAGTATAAGTTATGACACTTACAATATAAATGATGACACTTCCGTATAGAGGAATAATACCATCTCTATAGGAGTAAAAAATACATATATGAAATACATTCCGAAGTTACATATACATCAACACGGGAACTATGCTCAGTGAAATGGTTTCATTTTTATGCAAGCTTGAAATCAAAGAGAAACTTTACTTGAAGGTTGGTTTCATTTTTTAACGAGCTTGAAACAAAACATAAACTATGCTCGTGTGGATTGGTTTCATTTTTATGCAAGCTTGAAACCAAAGGTAAACCATGCTTAAGGGTCGGTTTCATTTTTTAACGAGCTTGAAACAAGAAAATAAACTATGCTCGTACCCCCCATCCTTAGGGGTAAGAAACCATTAAAGCATGTGGAACATCAAGGAAGTTTGATGACTAGGAGTCATATGATGAGTGGGTGTCACGAAGGAAAGCTGATCAATGGTCACAATATTCCCATGATGAGGAAAATACATCACTCGAAAGAGCATGGACACTACAGCTTTCATAGCATAGACATAATCACGTCCAAGGAGCATATTGAAATCTAAAGGACCTTGGAAAACCATGACAGCAGCATAAATAGTTTTACCTCTCAACGTGATAGGTAACTGCGGGAGAATCCCTAAAGGTCTGGTAGGCCTTCTATCAAAAGACAAAATAAGGTCAGTCACTGGCACAAGCTGAGGGGAACCTATAGCTTGCCAAGTAGTTGAGGATAAAATACTAACAAAAGCTCCCTCATCAACTATCATACGAAAGATTTCTTTATCGGAAACTCCTACAGATATTTGAAAAGGAACACTCGAAGGAAGACGAGAATCTGTTAGATCATTCCAATAAAAGGAAATGACCTCAGTACTTGGGGGGGTCCTGTAGGAATGGACAGGGTTTCCCCTTGCCTAGGACATTCTGAACTGACTAGGAAAACATCAACGGTTTCCAATTCACTCTCACTTGGAAGATAAGAATGAGACGAAGATTGTGTCATGGTGACTGCTTCAGTCTAGACTTTCTCCAATGAAAGAGTCGGATCGAGTGGAGATGACAACGACTCGATCACTTCACTCTCGAAAGGAAAAGTGGGACCAATTACAGATGAAACTGAATTGATCACTTGATCAACCAGTGGGGGATCGAGGGACAACTTACTATCGCTTGTTGGATGCACCTGTTGAGAACTAGTAATATCTTCCAACCACCGTGAAGCTTCATCCATGCTTGGACAAAGGTAAGTACAATGCATGCCCTTGCATATCCATCAAGGGTCTGTAGCTCTACTCTTACAACCCTTCAACAATGGGTCACTGGTCGAGGGAGTATCATCAACATGATGGTCAGAGTTTGACGATACAAGTGGTTTTTATTTTTTAGACCACACTTCTGACACACGGAAAAGACTGGGACAATTCTTGAGAAGGTGATCACCCTTGCAAAGTTTGCAAGGGAAATTTGGCTTACAAGGTGTTCTCATAGAATGAGTGCCATCAGAGGCAGATGGTTGACGCTTGGTCTCTTTCTTATCTTTCTTCTTCTTAATCTTCCCTTTCTTCTTCTTCACACCAGCCTTCTTACTAACATCATAGTTTTCAGTAGGAGAAGAGGAAGAGATGGAAGCCGATTCAATGTTCGACGGAGAAGGAGAAGGGTCACCATGAGATCGATGCTCATGTGGTGAAGGACCTAGTTCCGACACAATTGGTGCACTTGGTGTAACCGGATTGGAGAATAAACCTACTGGTAATCCTATCGTCAATCCAGGAAGACTCAACGTAGCCATAAAGGGAGGACCAACAGTTCCACAAGGGAGAATAACAAATGGCATACCTTGGAAAGGGGTGCCTTGGTTGGTAGTCTCGAAAGAATCTTCCATATCTAAACTTCCTAAGAGTCTCTAAAGGACCACACAAGAAAAACACTACTCAAGTCTAAAAGCAACAAGCAAACTATGTGAATAGGAGTGGATTCAAAGTCTGGAACCTCACGGGGTTATCAAGGCATCGCAAACCGCTATATATTGTAGGGTCCAACAATATGATGCGACAAGGAGGATTGGGACTGTACCCTTTCCTGCATACCCGATTACCTGTGCGACAACCTCTCAAAAGGTTGTACAAACTGAGTACAAATCCTCTCAAATGAATACTTGGTCCAGATGACTTCAGGGATGTATACACCATGGTCAAGATGACGACATTATCACAACGGTCATGATGACAACACTTGGTCATAATGACAGTACTTGCAACGATCATGATGACGACACTAGGTCATGACGACGACACTTGCAACACTTGCGACACTTGCACAAATTTCTTAACGGACAATCCACTCGACCGGAGGCGAGCCATATCTCCCTAGCTCAATGCGAGTCTATAACAAATAGAATAGACTACAAACATGTTTCCTAGATCTACTTAAGGATCAAGTACTAGATCTCTTACCTCTTTGATTCACTATCCTCTCTCCCGAATGTTGCTCCATGTCCCACGGTCATCAGATCCAAGCTGCAAGACCTGTCAAGACACAAAAAAGAGAAACGAGTAAAGAGAATCTATACAATAAGAGATCTATGTAAACAATTAAGCAGGTAAACAACACAACATTATCACATATAAGAGCAATATTGGTGGAAAGCATTTGTATTACTGCAAATAGAGGAGTACATGATAGAGATATATAACCACAACCAATGACTTAACGTAGCAGCCCTTCTCCACACAAGCCAATTGCCAAGACCTTCCAAGGAAGCATGAATTCTCCAAGAGGTGAGTGAAGGTGTCCTAAGAGATTTCACCAGCATGTAGATACCATAGTCTTCCTCCCTTTGGTATGGGAGTGAGCCTCGTATATATAGGACTAAGTGGATGAGGTTATGGACAGGATAGGATGAGAGATGGTAGGAGAGAGATAGCGGATGGGGTCGAGTACCAGCTCTCCAAGAGATCAAGGATAAGCCCCCAAATGGGCAAGGTTCGAGAAAGATCTTGAAATGGCTATTTTTTCCCATTAACATACCTCGTCGCACCTTGCTATGGAGCAACCTGCGATGTCGCATGTTGCTAGTGTGCAACATGCGACGACCTCTCAAAAGGTTGTACAAACTGAGTACAAATCCTCTCAAATGAATACTTGGTCCAGATGACTTCAGGGATGTATACACCATGGTCAAGATGATGACATTATCACAACGGTCATGATGACAACACTTGGTCATAATGATGGTACTTGCAACAGTCATGATGATGACACTAGGTCATGACGATGACACTTGCAACACTTGCGACACTTGCACAAGGGTGACGACATTTTGGTGTAACACTCATGTGCCCTCCACTGAGCCTCCTTCATTCAGTTAGTGCCTACCTCACTCAGTTAGACTCAGTTGAATGACTGTTACCATTGATGACTGATGCATTGACTGGATGATGACTCCACTATCATCCAAGCCCCACTTTGAGTTAGGAATTCGAATGCCCTACTTGGCCTATTCAAATCCTATATTATGCACCTTATTGTTCTATTGTACTCATTCACTTACATTTTTATTCATTTTATAATACTGAGATTATGTTCTATTCTACTGTGTTTATGAGTGATCATTGGGTGTCTCCTTCTATTCTTCTTTGCAACATATTTGTGAGTTTTATTGTGAGTTGCTACAGCTGTCAGATTCTTGCATATTATTACATGGTATCAGAGTAGGAAAGCTATTCGAATTGCAGCAGTTGCAGCATTTCTTTGAGCAGCTATCTTTCACTTGTGCACCAGAAGCCTCTGAGTTTCCATAGCAAATCCTGGTGTTATTAATTGATTTCATTGGAGAAATCCAGTGAGGTCTAGCCAGGTGTGAAGGACTTAGTCAATGTGCCAAGTGTCCTTAAGGTAGTGTTCAGTCGAAGTGTAGCATTCTCCATCAACACATCTTTTATTGTTTTGTAGGTTTATTCACCCATTCGGAATCTTCTTCAACTATTCGACTTTCTTTGTTTAGATGGATCTAAAGCTTACATATTCCAACTATGTTGAGTGGAAATTCAAGATGGCTCTCTTCATGAGATCCAAGAGCTTCTCCAGAATACTCAACGGAACGATGTTAGAACCAACTAGTGCAGTTGAAAATTCCAAGTACTTAGATTGGCTTGATGAAGCAATTGATCTCCTCCTTCTCTCAATTTATGATGAACTGCACTTTCATGTCATCGATCTTACATCTCCGAAAGAGGTGTGGGGAAAGCTCGAATCTCTCTTTGGGCCAAAAGATGATATGGTAGCACACAAATTGGAGAATGAGCTCATATGTTTGAGTCCTGGCAGCTTCGATTCTATCAATGCCTTTCTCACCAAGTTCAAAAGCTTGATATCACAGTTGAAAAGATATGAGATAGTGAATGAATATAAGCATCTTATACTTGCCATTCTCTCAAAGTTGGCGGAAAATTTCTCAGTTTTTGTCTCTACTTTCCAGTCAGCTAGGTTGTCCATTCCAAGATGGAAGCTTCCCTCATTTGATGATTTGACACAATCTCTTACCCAAGAGGAAGAGAAGTTGATTTCAATGGGAATGATCATACCCAAATTGGATTCAGCCCTTACAAATGTAGAGAGAGCGAATGATATAGGAAAGCTAGAGATTCTTTGTGATACAAGGCCTACACACCAATCAGCTATAGTTTCGTACTCTAAGAAGGCCAAACATTCTCAAAAGGGAAAGACAGAGTGCACATACTTTCATAGAGGGCCTCATCCTGAGAGTGCTTGCATGCGGAAGACTATAGATTTGATGGCAAAGTTACTTGAAAAGAAAGGAAAGATCCAAAGGAAAGGAAAGATGTAATGCTCTCATAGCCTCTCCATCAACTAGTCCTTCTCTTATCATAGATTCAGGAGCATCTTTTCATATGGTTTCCTCCAAGAAAATTTTCTCTAGTCTCGAAAGATTTAATGGTCCTTCCATCAGAATGAGCAATGATTCAGAAATCCCTTCTCAAGGTATCAGAAGAATTGATCTTGACTTTGGATATTTTTCTGATGTGCTTTATGTTCCTTCTCTTGCACCCAATATCCTCTCAGTATATTAGATGAATCATACTGGAGAGCGAAAAAGGGTGATCTTTACTCCATATGAAGTCGAGGTACAAAGCATGGCTTAGGGGAAATTATTGCCAAAGGAGTTGCAAATCATAAGTCCAAACTCTATGAGTTTTCTCACTTCATTCCTCTCTCAAAAAGTATTGATACACCAATAGAGATTGAGAAAAAGAGGAATCTTGAAGAAGTACAAATGCATGAAACAATTCCTATTACAGAATGGATCTCCTCCTTTGATCTAAAGGAAGATCCATCATCATCTAGTTCTTATTCTTCTATTGATTACAGTTATGATGGTTACAAGAAGGACTACTCGCATATTCTAGATCAGTTTCATGACATCAGCAATTTTGATTATACTCCTTCATCAAGAGATGATGAGCATGAGTCAGTTTTACTTGCTCATGAGTATTCGGTTTCAGAGTTTGCACATGATGAGCATGACTGAGTTTCACTTGTTCCAGATTTAGAGGGAATGCTAGACCCAGATCCATAAGAGCCTGAAGGTCTAGCAACTAAGGATGATGATGATAGAATGTTAGATCCAGATCCACAAGAACCTGAAGGTCTAGCAACTGATGATGAAGATGAGCAAATGGGAGATGTAGATCCACAAGAACCTGAAGATCTCCCACCTAATATTCCTCCTCTTCCTCGATGGGCATCCGCTACACTCCGATCTGTCAGTGATTTGGTTGGTGATCCACATGATCATAGAAGAACTAGATCAGATTTTTTAGCATGGAAGGTTTCATCCTTCTCACATTACTGACCCATTATAGATCGATCGATCCTTCTTCGGAAAAGAAGGGCACTTTCCTCCTTCAGGGGTAGGTCATGATATGCTACTTTTGCACTTTCAGTCTATTTTTGAGGGAGGGCTTTCTTCCCACTGGGTTTTTCCTCTTTCCTCACTTCGTTTATTTTAGATTGATTATATGAGGTGACCTTTGGTCTCAGTAACCAAGGCCCTATCTTGTTTTTTTACAAGGCGACCTTTGGTCTTAGTTACCAGGGTCCTACTCTTCAATTATTTCTCATAGTATAGCTTGCGGGGGGTTGTTGGAATATTCTCCCCATCATTTTTGTGTTATGCATGTTGCATGCATTTGCATGCAACTGCATACATCTAGTCATCATCATGGTGGTCTCCCTTGAACCTAGATCTTGTTCCTAGCTCTTCTTTGCCTGCATGCAAAATTGCATGCTGCATGCATTTGCATGCATCCAGTTATCATCATTGTGGAACTTCGATCTCCTGAAGCTTGGTTCTAGCTCTCCACAGCTTGTCTACAGCCCCAAGGGGCTTGCCACCTACCAAAGGTGCCCTTCTCCAGTCTCTTGCATGACTAGTGCGCCTTTCACACCTACCACAGTAAGTTAGGCGCCTTTCTCACCTACCAATTAGTTATCACTCAGTCCTTCCTTGATTTGAGGCTAGATTGACTCCCCCACTGACTGTTTCACTCCGATAGACCTCCAGTGAGACTAGTCTTCCCATTCTGACTCCAGTTAGCTCCTCATGCACCCCCCACTCAGCCTCCTTCATTTAGTTAGTGCCTACCTCACTCAGTTAGACTTAGTTGACTGACTGTTACCATTGATGACTGATGCATTGATTGGGTGATGACTCCACTATCATCCAAGCCACACTCTGAGTTAGGAATTCGAATGCCCTACTTGGACTATTCGAATCCTATATTATGCACCTTATTATTCCATTTTACTCATTCACTTACATTCTTATTCATTGTATAATACTAAGATTATGTTCTATTCTACTGTGTTTATGAGTGATCATTGAGTGTCTCCTTCTCTTCTTCTTTGCAGCATATTTGTGAGTTTGATTGTGAGTTGCTACAGCTGTCAGATTCTTGCATGTTATTACAGTAGCTACACACAGAAGAACTCCGAAATGTATACATGTTGATGGGACTCTCATTAGTTCACTTGAATGTACGTTGTCTAAACATGCTTATCAAACTCGACAAATGATTGATAACTTTTTTTATTCTAAATGTGATGGGGACAAGTGTAAATTATTTTATCATTGTTAAAATCTAGGTCTGTGGTTGTTGTTAGAAGAATGTTAAGGATAAAGATGGCCAAAAAGTTAGAACCAAGTTCTCATATGGTTAAAAGTTTAGTAGATGCGTTTAGTACAATTGGAAAGAAATCTCTCTCAAAGGATCGCAATGCGACTCGCCCTGTGTTGTCACAATAAATCGTGAACAAAAACACTAGGGCACTTCATTTTCTTAAACCTACCTCCAAAATTATTAATTTGAATGTGAAGACACTTCATAGGTATTGTGTTAGAAGAGAAAAACTTGAAACCGGTCAACAAATGTTTGGGCCTTCATTGGCAGGTTGCGACGCTCTGATATGAAGCTCATTGATGTGGTAAAGGGATTAGTGCAAGCTTTTTGGCACAATAGCACTAGACCTTCTTCCAACCAAAAAGATGTATTAAAATTGAGAAGGGGTTCAAAGGATTGTGAGCCACACATTAAACATTTTCTTGATATGACACAAACAAAATTATATGAGAGATTTAGGAATGAACATAACGAACTTAACTTGGGCCAAAGATCCTTTGAAAAATGAAAACCATGGTATGTTAAAATAAACACAATTTGTCACACATGTTGTTGTCGATACCACATTGAGTATGATTACTATTATGACACATATACATATATTTTTCGTGTATTGCATAACACTCTTGTGCAAGAATTCTTAGGTACATTACCACCGGTGTCATCTAGAGACTTTATTCATAGAATTTTGTGTAGAAGGCCAAATGATTGCACATTTTATCAAAACAATTGCATAGATGGGACATGACTAGGGTGTGGTGGATTGGCATTATTGGAAAAATGCATATGTGTGACCGATGAGCATGAACTTGGGAGGTAGGAGTTGAACTTGTAGTCATTCAAATATGTCACGTATGATATTGATGGAGGGAACGAAAGAAAAAAAATACATTTGGTCACTTTGCAGGTTGGTAATGAGTTATTGAATACTATTTTTTCTTTAGATTTCAATTTCATATGTAACAATCTATTGATATATGTCTTTATTGTTGATCTACCAGGTATGGGTTTGCGACTTCATGGACAAATTCTTTGAAAAGACAAAACAATATGTAAATCATGTACATGTGGCTCGTTGGCAAGATGAGTAGTTTAGAACTTGCATGCATACATTTCCTATTGGGACTATCCTGTCAGTGGTCGATTTTGCGGAAAACTACACTCTTCAATCGCAAAACGAGATTCATAGTCAATACTATCACTCATACTAGGTTAGCATAATGGTCCATATCACCTATAGACATGGGGCATATAGTAATGAAGACAACATGGTTATATTGAAGGAGTATCACTTCTACATAAATGATGACAGGTGTCACGAATTGGCTTTTGTACTACACAACTTTCAAATGTTCTACAGTCAATTGAAGGATAACAATATACAAATAGAACAACATTGGATTTGGTCTAACGGTTATGCAGGGTAATTCAAAAATCACCGTGTCTTCCAATGGTTGTGTATGATCCACAAAAGGCACAAGGTGCCACATATTTGGAACTATTTTGAGACCAGACACAGAAAAGGTGAACATGATGGAGCGGGTGCGTGCATCAAAACTGCATTACACAGGCAAGAAATGAAGTTCACAAATGTATCACTCATACAAGATGTAAAAACCATCGTTGAATGGTGCACTTCAGTCATTGGGGAGGGAGCAAGAAGGCAGGAAGATCACTCAACCAGGAAAGAAAATGTACATAGATATTTTTGGGATGTGGTCGATGTATATCGATCACAATTATATGAGTGCAATACCATCCATGGAACTCGTGCATTTCATTCAGTTAGAATGTCATACAATACTATACTTGAAATGTGGACAAGGAAACTCTCATTTATTTGTTCTCCATACAGTAGTGGTGAATGGGACGAATGTGAATCCATAGATTGGATTGATAATTGGGACCGTGTATCCCTCCCCATTGGTCAATGGATAGCTAGATATTTTCCCAGTTGGAGGAGGACCAATCAAGTATTTCACCAGACTATGACCACATATCAGATCTCGTACAACCAGGTTCGATTAACATTTTTATATTTTTGATATTTTTGAGAACTAGTTGTGTCTAATTAGTTAAATGAAACGTTGGCACTATATTTTCTCCAAGGAACATATACACAGTGGTTTCCCTGAGACGCAATGTATGGCGCACCGACTATTGGCTGGGACGTTGCTTAGAGGGGAAGAAAAACCTAAATGTCCCGTTACGGGACTCTGAGGCCAATGATTTTCTGATTGGGTCGATGGTTATAAAAGGAGAATAATTGAACCAGGTTTCCCACTCAGCAAATAGAAAAGGGTATACATATGAATATTATAAACTAGGTGAGATTATATACCATTATACAAACTTAGTTATTGGCACAAAACTCCATCTGCAAACAATGACAAGGAAGAACTCACCAAAGGCAGGATACTTATTGCCTTACTTCGAGCACGAGAGGTTAAAGAAAACCCTTGGTATTCAAGGTGATCTTGATGGTCTAGTCGAATGACCATAGGTAGGTAATCTGGTATGTGTTTTACATGTTTTATTGTGTACTATGTTATAGGTATGTGGTGTCATGTGCTTGATAGATTGATAGCTTGATAAATTGATAAATTGCATACACTTGGTACAAATTGATAAATTGCACAAGTTTTGTCATGGATTTGTTTTATTTGTTTTTTTCTCCCATCTAAGTAAACCATAATATCTACATCCTCATGCCCATTTTCATGATGACTATCACCATCACCATCTCCATGCTCATTATCACTACCGTGCCACCATGAACATCACAACCATGCTCTTCCTACCCATGTTGTCACCATCACTACCCCCCTTTTCACCATAAGATTCTCATCCATCATCCACACAAATATAACCATTAGATACCTAATTTAGAAACCTATAAACCCAAACCAAAAACATAGAAACCTAATCTATCCTTGGAAATATAGTCTACCCTAGAAACACAAATATAACCTTAGCAACCTAATCCATAACTATAGAAACCTAGAAACCATGACAAAAAACCTAGTCATAATCCTAATATATATGCATGCCAAAAAAAAATAGCAACCTAATCCTAATAGACGCTATTGGAATATCAAGTAATATTGAGAGGGGAGGGGTGAATCAATATTAGGCTATATTTTAAAATTTGTATCACTTTGAAACAAAATCAACAATGAAGACATAACACATAATATTATCGTGGAAGTCCAAGTGGGAAAACCACAAATACTTTCTATTACTGCAAAATTATATTTACAAATAGTTTGCAAGCACCAACTTGCTGGATGCACCAAGTTGGAACTCGTGCTGAGTATATGATGGAATTTCAAAAACTATCAGTCAAGGTGGCTGATATATCTATGGTAATATTAGTATTGTTGTTCACCGAAGGTTTGGATGAACCCTTCAAAGGTTTAGTTAAGGCCCACAAACCCAATTCATTGAAGGATGCTATGAGTTTGACAGGGGATTTACAAAATTTACTACCTAGGACAAGGTTTCTTCCCAAGCCCAAATTACCACCGCAATTCAGATCTAAAAAGAAGCCATGGTAAGAAGATGAATGTGGAAAGGATAAGAAACAAGAACTAAGCAAGGAAGAGCTGAGAAGGAAGAAATTGTGTTACTCATGCTTCCAACCATGGGCACCAAGACATAAATGTGGTAAGGGAAAGGCCCAATTCATTGAAGTATTTTGTGATGATGGGTATGAAGGGGGAATGGAGGAATAAGGACATACTTCAGACCAAGAACAGGGATATACTACAATAGAAGAAGGGAAACAAGAGGTAAATCATCCCTCACCCACCAAAGTAATAATGGCAGTACTTTCAATAGTGCCTTGTTATCACACTATTCAATGCAAGGGTGTGGTATTGGGAAAAAGAGCTTCAGTTTTGGTAGATGGAGGAGCCACACATAACTTCGTTGATGTAGAAATGGTGGAGAGAATTAAGATACCTATTGAACCATTCGATGGCTTCACAGTTGTCATTCCCGGTCACAACACAATGGAGTGTAAGACATGGGTTCCATAGCTGCAAGTCACCATAGGTAACTATACTTTTGTTGATATCTTTTATGTGGTTGATGTTGCTGATACTAATGTGGTTTTGGGAGTGTAATGGATGTACTCTATAGGGGAGCATACAGTAAACTATCAAATTCATGAGGTGAAATTTCAATATTCGGAAGGAATACTAAGGGTTGTGAGAGGGAAGCACACCTATTTGAATCAGGTAGTTTCTTCCCACGGCATGAAACACCGGAATGGAAAGGTTTTGGGAGACATTCCTCATGGAAGGCCATCTGATAGAGGAGGAACAATTTTTCAATATGATAAATTGAGATTGCTTGAGGGAAATAAATCTTGGGTGGGGAGGACTGTAATGTCCCCATTCAAATAAATGCATAGCTAGACAATCCCATCAATCCTACTAGTTCCCTAGGTTGGATGGATACAGTTGGAATTGTAATAACGGAGAAAATAAATGTTGTTTATACATTAGAATAGTTCTAGTATTTAATAAATAAGTTGAATAAATAAATTAAAGAGAAATTCTAGGTGGAAATTGGTTTTGAAGACATATGGAGGATGTGGGACCCACACTAGATTGATTTTTCAATGCCACATGGCATCTCTCTCTTTCCATTTCGAATCCATGAGAAGGAAAAAATTATTGGATGATTTGGTAGGATCATACGCATGGAATTTACCATCATAGGTCGAATTTGGATGGAATGGTAACCTCCATGGAAGAGGAAGAGTCGAACTAGAGGTTTGTGGACACTTGGGTTAGATTCCCTAACTCCTATGACAACAATGATGAAGAATATATGACATCTATGAAGAGAGAGAGCTAGTGGAAAACTAGTCTTCTTGCCTTAGCCAATTTTGAGGGTGAAAGATTCCCATCCAAGTTGGTGTGTGAAAAGAACATTCAGGTATTTCATGGAGCTTTAATGGAGTCATAAGTTACAGGTCCAAGACACATGGCAGCTCGTGGACACTTCAAGATCAGCTTGTTCTTTCATCTATTCCAAATTTTATCATCATATTCTTACTCTATGGATTGAGGTGCACTTGGTGAGCTATTGATCTCTTTGGGGGAGCTTCCATTTACCCATTATTTTTTAATATGATATAAATGCTATGTATTTACTGTCATTAAGAGTCTCAAGTTGAGAGCACAAGTGGAGTCATGTAAATCTGATTGTTAATGAGAAAATGGTGACATTTCCCCACTATCTTGATGCATGGCAATGAAATGTTCTTATCATTGAATGCATGAGTGAGCCATGGATATTAAAATGATGTATGGACTATTAATGATGGATTCTAATAGTTCCATGTTTACTATATAAGCATTTGAAGTCATTTTGTGAAGTTTCATTGCATTTGGAGGAGATTTGATGCCATTTCCCCCAAGGTCGAACTAGTGATTTTGTAGTTGTTTCGGAGAGGGTTATAACAGAATTAATAAATTGAATAATGGTGAAAATGAGAAATTATTGTCCTTTAGACATCCCCTACCACTTTTCAGAAATTTGAGTGGGTTTGGAAGCATTTGGAGAGCCATTTTCAACATTTACCTTGGGGGGATTTGAACCTCAAACTGCTAGTTAAATTCCATACTTTGTCCAGAATGTTAAAGGGGGTTGAAGAAGTATTATTTTGGTCCTATAGAATCCCTGAACATCGTAATCAAGTACTAATATCAGTCATATACCTTCTCAAAATATTTGGGAGCATTTGGAGCAAATTGGAGACCTGGACATCAAAACTAGTCAAAGGTTGAACTAGGGAAAAAAGTTGGAAATTTCACTAATTTAATAAATTTCAAAAAAGGGACATTGCATCCCAAGGTCATAGATCCATTATTACACCTCCTCCTTGATAGTTTATATGTCCATGGCTTTCACCTGATTCCATAGGTCGCGTTTGACTCTTTCAATTTCGTCACAAATAATTGGTGGAATGCGCTTTCTGAAGAAATGTGAAGCCTGCCCTGCTTTCCTTAAGTCCTGGGTCGGATTCCTCCTTCCCTCATTACCATCATTTTTTCCTTTTCTCTCTTTCCGCTTAGGATCCATTATAAATATTGCCCAGTATTGTAATTGACACCACACCAGCTCCTACTTGCACACATAAGAATGCCACTGAGAATGAGAATGCATAATGCGAAGAAGGGGTGTGTGCCTCGAATAAATCATGGGGTTGGTCATCCCAAGTCTAGTAACCATACTAAATCCCTTGTACTTTCTATTGAGTTTCCCGATACTCCAACAATTCTCTCGGTTTCTCTCCTCGGTTTGTCATACCTTGCCTTCCAACTAACGGAAATGGCTGCAGGATTTCCCCATCACTGAAAATCAGTGTGAATTAATGGGCATTCATATCCTAATTAAATACTGAGGTACTTGCCTCGCGCAATGAGTTCTGATGGTAATGAATCCAGGTGTTGGGTGGGCTTGACATGTTTACCCTTGTCATGTGATTCGAGTCATGACTCATGCACCCCATAAAATCCTAGTACAACCTGATGTCATGGGCCTCCAAGAGGATACACCGGATCTGCCACTCGGCATTACCTCCTTCATCGGGTAGTTGTCCTTCCACCATCCTCGCTTCACTTTGTTCCCCAATTTTTTATAGTAGTTCGGACACCTTATTGTCATCACGTTTGACGTGGGAAATAACCAGGCGTTGCATCCTCGGATGAGGTCTGGTAGCCTTTCAACCTGGCACATCATATGCAATCTCTCCACAACTTTGGACACTTTTTGTACTCCTTGTATCTTTTTGTCCATTTGGATGATGATGTGGGAATAACCTTCTATGATCATAGGTTACCAACTGTTGCGGATTGAGAGTCTAATGCCATGAAGTAAAACTTCCAACTATGCCGCATTGTTAGTGTCCTGAGCAATATTCCCATGATAGTACTAGAGGATAATACCCTCTCTATTTCTGATAACCCCACCAAAACCAGCCGAGCCAGGGTTCCCTTTGGAAGCTTCGTCAAAGTTTAGCTTGAAGTGTCTGATTGGAGGGAGTTTCCATAGACGTGCGTTTGTGCGAGCCGCTTTTCGAGCCTTGAAAATCCTCCAAACTTGTGGAGAGAAGTCCATTCCCCAGCCCGCCATGATTTGTTTCTCGTTATCATCCATTTCCCAATATCTCTCATTCCATTGGGTGATCTTGATTGTCTCTTGTATATGCTTACTGATTTGGTTCCAAACTATCTCAGGAATATTTTTCTTACCTTCAAATACCCTCCCATTTATTTCCTTCCAAATGTCACACATCAAGGATCCAGGAAACATGAGCCATATTTTGAGAATGACGGGATTTTTGAAAGGCTCCTTATCCCAGCCTTTAATTGTCTATTGAGCTTTCCCTCTAACCCAGTCCGTCCTCCTAAATATTGCAGCACCATAGTCCCATAGAGATGAAGCCATAGGGCAGGAGTCCAAAGTATTATTCATTGATTCCTCCTCGCCTTCAAAGAGCATGCACCAAAAAGGGCCATGCATGCCTCTTCTCATTAGGTTCTCTCCTATCAAAATTTTCCTGTATGAGACCAGCCATATAAAGTTAGCAATTTTGGGCCATGGATTATAATTCTAGATCGCCTTGCAGGTCGTCCTATGCTGCAAGTATTCTTGGTTGATGTTAAGATCATAGGCCTCTTTAGTGTTATAAATCCCTTTTGATTGGTACCCCCATCTTAGTTTATCTGAGTGGTTTTGGATTCAAATGCACCGGTCCTGAAGGGAATCCATAATATTGGGTATCTATTCTGCTGGGAATATTTCGTCCCACCAATTATGTGATTTCCATTCATGAAATTCCTCATTTACTTGTTCTTCTCTCCAGAATTGATGAACTTTTATCAGTCCCAGATATTTGGCTTGGGACAAGCTAGTGTGCAGCTCATGTTGGGAAATGATATTTGGCATCTGTTTCCAAGAGTCACTCCAGAAATTGGCATCTTGTCCTCCCCTTATTTCCCAGAAGCTATGTTCTTGGACAATCCTTCTGTTCGCATGGGCATAATTCCATATGTGGGATCCTTGCATATTTTCATTAAATCTGATGAGGTCTTGTTTTGGCCATTTCGCCTGAGCATACTTGCTCTGCCACAATTTTTCCCATGGTTCCCCTTTGTACAACACCCAGTTCCACCAGATCTTCACACCTAGAACTTCATTGTTTTTCTCCTGATCTCTCATCCCTAGACCACCCCGATCCTTTGGTTTGCAGATAGTGTCCCATCTAACCAACGCCCAACAATGTTTTGTTTGGTTGCTTCCCCACAAGAACTATCTTTGGATTGTCCTAATTTTCTTTAAAACCGATTTAGGAGCAGCGAAAGTAGAGAAAAGGTATATGGGCATGGCTTGAAGCACTACTTTCACTAGCACAATTATGCTAGCAAGGTTGAGAGGCCTATAAGCCCAATTGTCCATTTTCCTTCTCATTCTCTCAAGAAGATCCTCCTAGGAGACTTTCGTAATCACCCCTTCAGCTAGAGGAGCGTCGAGATATTTGGATGGAAGGGAGCTCCCTTGGAATCCCAAGATACCTGGAATATTCCTCTGGTGAATCCTAGGAGTGTTGAAGAAGAAGACCTCGGACTTAGTGTTATTCACTTCCAGCCCAAAATCCTTAGCAAAAGTATTGAGGCATTTATTTAGGGTCCCCTCTTCTTGAACTGATGAGTGTCCCATCAACATTGTATCATCCACAAATGTTTGGTGGGAAATAGTCTTAGAACCAATATGAAGATTCAATCCTTTGAGCTTCCTACTTTCAATTTTGTCTTTGATAACCCTGCTAATCCCTTCTGCCATAAGAATGAACAAAAAGGGGGACAGACGGTCTCCCTGCCGGATACCCCGCGAAGGTTTGAAATTTGTAGTTGCGGCACCATTTAGGAGGATAGCGAATGAGGGCATGGAATTAATATTCATCATCCAATGGACCCAGTCTTGGGGACCATAGGCCTTAAGCATTTCTTTCATAAATTGCCAGTTTAGTTTATCATAGGATTTTGAAATATCAAGCTTCAACAACATACCTTGATTTTTAGTGACTTTCAGGGAATGGATGAATTCATGCAAAACAAGGTCTGGAAGGAGAGGCTTAAGCCTGTTGGATAACACCTATGTTATAATTTTGTAAATGACATTACAGAGCGCTATAAGTCTGGATTTCCTGGGGGATTCATCCCCTTCCTCTTTGGGGATAAACATGAGAAAGGTGGAATTGAAGGCTCTTAGGACTCCTTTATCCCTCTGAGAGTCACCCATAATTTTCCATACTTCGTCTTTGATTAAATCCTAGAAGTGGTGGAAGAAATTAGTAGTGAACCCATCAGGTCTCGGAACTTTTCCATCCTTCATTTGATTAACAACATCCTCCACTTCCTGTAATTCCATAGGCTTCAACAAGATTTCATTTTGGGATTCTGTCACTTTCCTGGGGATGTGTCTAGTGATCTTCCTTATATACTTAGATCTATCTTGTTGATCTTCCTTCATGATGGTTTCTAAGTACTGGAAAAATTCATCCTCCATTGCTTCTCGTGTTTCTATGTACTGACCATCATCTTTTTTTAACCTTATTAGTTTTTCCCTTTGGTGATTCTGAATCACCAAGTGATGGAAGAATTTCGTGTTCATTTCTCCTTCTTGCAACCATTGATTCCTAGATTTTTGTTTCCAATAGATCTCATCATGTATTTCTCTTACATGAAGCTTCTCCAGGAGGATCTATTCTTGTTGTTTCATTTCATTAGTATATCCAGAATTCATGCCTTCCCGTTGAATATATTCCAATTTTTCATTGAGAACCTTCTTATCTTGGAATATGTTCTGAAATTCCTCCTTATTCCAAGTACATATTTTTTCCTTTTTGGTTTTTGTTGGAATTGGCACATCAGAGTTCTCCTGATAGGTTCCAACTCCGCCCACCATTTTCTAACAAGTTCCTTGAAGTGCTCGTGTTCAAGCCAAAATTGTTCAAATAAAAAAGGGAGCCTGATGGGGGGACCTCCATCTTCCCAAACCAAACTGACTGGCCAATGATCAGAACCTGCAGAGGGAAGGACAAGAGCGGACGCTTCCCTATCCCCACTAATCATTGCCTTAGGTAAAAGGAATCTGTCTAAACGAGAGGCTACATGATTCTCACCACCTCTTCTGGTATTCCATGTATACCACCCATTCCCAGTTTCTATGTCAACCAATCTGTTCTCTTGTATAAAAATTTTGAAAGAAATATTGGTCGCTTCCATTTTTTGCCTTCCTCCTTTCTTCTCTTCTAGGGAGGTGATCATATTAAAATCACCACCCACAAGCCAGAACAAGCCTTCATTCTCTTGCGCTTCCTTATTCAGGTGCGATAAGAAGGCAGGTTTTTAGGCCATAACACTTGGGCCATAGAAATTGGTGATAGTCCCTCTTACCTCAAAGTTACATAACTGAAAGTCCGCACTGATTGAGAACCTCATTGCTATGAATTTTTTGAGGAAATTTTTTGGAGGTTGTCACAGGATAACGATTCCTCCGACCGACCCCGGAGCATAAATAGTTGTCACCTAACCTCCCCACCATATTTTCCCTCCTATCACCTGAATAGCGTCTGAGCTGCATTTGGTTTCTTGAAGAAATAACACCATTGGATTTTCCTTCCTTAATTTATTCCGTAGGGTCTTCATTTTCCTTGGGTTGTTAACCCCTCGGATATTCCAGGTTATTATCTTCATTAAGTACTCTTATTTACTTATGAGAAGGCCTCCCTGATCGTCGAGTACTGGACTGATTCAACTAGCCTGGTCCTGATTTCTACTATTCTCTGCCTATTCATCTTTCTCCCATGTTTTTCCCCTTCCTCAGGTTGTTTTCTTTTGTTTCCCTTCATTGGATCTTTATCAATGCCTAGATGTGGAGAGGCTTTATTTTTATTTTGTTTCCCTTGTTTTCTTTTGTAAGTTCCATTTGCCAACTGGATACATATCCTTTCCCTTTCTTGCTACATTCCTTCTCTATCTCGTCTAGATCCAGATCCGCCAAGTCCATATCTTCTATCTCCTCTATTCTTTCTTCCTCCATGGCATCCGCTACCTCCTCCATCTGCACATTTTCTGGCCTGATTGTGGATTGGTGTCCTTCCTTCCAGGAGTTTTATCCTTGTTGGGTTCTTCCTCCTCGATCTCCATACTACTTAAGGTATCGAACCTATTCCTAGTCTGATTCTTTTTTTCTGTATTCTATTTTTCTTGAGGTGGGTGGGGGGCCTTTTTTCTTTGTTTCTTCCCATTCTGAACTTGAGTAAATCCCTTGCTATCCTTTTCCTTATCTTTTTTCTCCTATGTTTTGGGTCACAGTGGTTTTAAGGGAAGGGAAGTCTCTGTTTCGATGTCCATACTCATGGCATTGCCTACATCGAAAAGGGAGTTGTTCATAATATAGAGGTTGGACCCAGTCTTCACCTTCCCATGTTAAATTGATTTCCTCTAGAATATCTTGAGAGAGGTTCATGTAGACACATATTCTAGCATAAGTAGTATACCTTTAAAGCCTTGTCTGCTCTAAAAATTTCACAAACTTCACCAGGGTATTCCCAATGGCCTCCGGAATTTCAGGTTCCCAGTACTCGCAAGGAAGCGAGTAAAGCCGGATCTAGATAGGGGAAATACTCAAATCCTTCGTATCAGGATTAAAACTTTCTTTCCAAGGTCGAAGGAATAAACCTGTAGAGTAATAAAAATATGACTCCCCCATTAAAACTCGATCTCGATCTTCCTGGTTGAAAAAGATGATGGTGAAGAGCCCTTTTGCTCCCAGGTGCAGATCATAATGTCCTTTGGGGGTTCCATGTAACCTTAATCCATCGGATCGGGTCTTTCTCCTTCGACCAGATTGCAATGAATTTCCCAATGAGGGATTTCTCCTTCCGTTGTTCTACTCAGTCTCGGAGCTTTTCAGATGTGATCTGCAGAGATGGGTTTTTAGCAGATCGGGGTAAATAACCCCCCCTAGTCTTCTTTCTTTTAGTATCCATTGTTTTCTAAATTGTTGTTCCCTGATCTGGTTTATTCGCGGGTGGGTTCCGCGCATTGCTTGGGCGATCCAAAGAGTGGGAGGGGGCGTCTCCCCTTCCAAGCGAAGCCATCCGAAACATCATGGGCGTCGTCTGCAAGAAACCCTCGAGGCTAAGAATTATCTGTCATCGGCAGCCACCTTTCCATGCCCCAAACGTACAAGGTACAGTAGGGTTTCCTTACTGCCTCAGATCTTCGCTCCTTCCGATCCTGGAAAACCAAACAATTCTAAAAAAAAAGAAACTCCATTACTTTTAATGTTCTAAGAACTTTTATGATAAATCTCACTTATTTTAGAGTCTTCTATCTCTCTAATACCTAAGTGAGTGTCAACATCTCTCTCTACTTTAGAGTTTCTCAAATTGAGGCTTACTAAATTGCAAAAGACACGAGTAATCTTTCCAATTTTTAATTAAAAGATATTTTAGATATTAGCATCATTACCAAAGAGAAATCTCAGCTCACTTTATTGAAATTTTTTTTCTCAAATAGAGATTCATGAAATCGCAAGAGACACGAGTAATCTTTCCAACTTTTAATTAAAAAATATTTCATTGTCAATATTAACATCATTACCAAAGCCATATCTCAACTCACTTTATTGAAAACAATACATTTGTGTATAGGTATGCAAAGAGCCTAAAAATGTAATGGTCCTATGGGTTTTAGAAATTTCATGGAGTTATATTTATTCATATTTTTTGAATTTGAAAGAAGTGAAATAATCGAATCCATAATGGAATCATGGGTGAACATGAAAAAATTATAATTTTATGAGTTATGTGAAGTGCAATCTTTCTTAAAAGATATAGAATATGAAGAAGTTACATAGTCTTGTTATATTTGATTTTAGAGGAATAAATTTGCAAAATTGGATATGTGAGTTGTAGCAATTAAAGAGATTAGAATTATAATTTTATGATAATATGAAAGAGTAGAAATATGACACATAAAATTTGTGGAAGGTAATCCCACAAGTGTTAGAATATCTTGTAAATTATTATGCTATCTTATAATGTGCTTTTGTGAATAATTGTATTCATGGAAAGCTTTATATAAAGCTTGTGGAAGGTGGTCCCACACATATCCTCTTGTTGATACCTCCATTTGTATTGGGAACAATTTGTATTAAGGGTTTTTTTTTCTGTGTTTGTTAGTTTGGCTAGAAAATAATGATGAGGTTTTCCAAAATAAATTCCATTTGGCTTATAAAAACAACCTAAAACACTGCACAAAATTTCAATGAAGTACTTTCATGAGGTGATCTATGAAATCCAAAAGGATTCTTCACATATTATGTAATGTTTAGGAGTTGCACTTTTTTTAATTTTAAGTGTTTCTACTTGTTTTGGTTTTTGGAGTTGGGATGGTTCAAGGAAGTCTAGTGAATCACCTTTTAGACTTTAAAAACAATTCAAACATTATAAATTTCGATTGTTGGGCATGATGAGATGCTCTCTAAAACTCAAGAAAGGATTTGTGATATTCTTTCCCTAATTAATTTAAAAATGGGATCATTCTTTAAGCTTCCTAGCTTGTTTAAGGGTTCAAGATGAATTTGTTTTTAAAAAGCCTATAAGCAATGTTTTTAAAAGAGTCTTGAACTAAAACTATCAACAAGAAAATGTGAAAGCTTGTCAAGGCCATGAAGGTATGGCATCTCATCTATCAAGTTCAAATCCCTCTCACATAGAAACCAAAACCCTATAACTAAGGTTGGTGGAAGTCTTGAAAACTAATTTATTGGAAGTGCCCAACATCATCAACACTTTGAAATTGGAAATTTGAAAGCATAAAACTAGGATCTAAAGAAAACCTTTTCATCAAATAAAACCATTGGAAATATGCACAAAACCCTACCATTAGCATTGCATTGAAAACCACAAACATGACATTATCTTATGTTGCTATGCAACATTATATTGCCACTCTCAAACAAGAAATCATCTTGGGTAGTAAGGAAACATAAGACATACAATTCAAGTAAATGAGACAAAACTATAATGGTAGTGGGCCTTTTTTTAGTGAAAGACAAGAATTTCATATTACTCAGGTAATATGAATTTATGCAACAATATACTATAAATAGAGGTCATAGTAAATGAGTACCAACTCTTTATAGTGTTTATATTATTTATTGATGTTAATAAATATATCAATACCCTTTATATGTTGAAATAGAAATTGTCATAGCAATTTGATATATTAATATCAATAACACAACCACATTTTATTAGAGTGGTTGAAGCAAGTAAATTCAAGATTGTAAAAAATGTTGTCCAAAGATTTGTTATACACACAATTGGTGAGTCTAATGTTATTGAAAACCCGCACTTTATTGACTTGTAATGTTTCAAGAAATTTTCTAATAAATCTCACTTCTTTGATGGTCCTTAATCTCTCTAATACCCAACAAATAGAGTGAGTGTCAACATCTTTCTCCACCCTAGAGTTTCTAAAATTGAGGTTTACAGAATTGCAAAAGACAAGTAATCTTTCCACCTTTTATTTAAAAGATATTTCATTGTAAATATTAACATCATTACCACATATATATCTCAACTCACTTTATTGAAAACAATGTGAACTCGAGTATCTATTCTTTTAACTTACTGTAATATATTTTGTAAGGAAATACATAATTAAATTGAACAATATATGATTTAAAAAAATTATGTAAAGTGGAAAAAAAAAAAATCAATTTATACGTAATCTCAATTTACTTCAAGATAATTCATTAAGAATACAAAGTACATTTATTATAATTTTTTTCAATAGCAATTTATTTATTTTCGTCGTCTGCTGTAGTCACATGAAAGGGCCCAATACCCCGTCCCCTCTCACAGGAAGACGGTCCGTCGACGGAGGAGCCTCGAGGGACTCCGCAGTTTGCGTTTGAGTGTTAGTGGGGGAGCACATGACACCACGCAATGCAAGGCACCCGTGTCATTCACTGTTATTCTAAGTCTCCTCCCTCACACTTTCGCAGTCTACAGATGATTATTACACAAACCAAGAAGCGTGTGGTTTACTCTGCGCTCTTATATCAAAACCACTAAAAACAAGGGGCCCCAACGGTATTGCGTTCGCAGTTGTCCTGAGACCTCCTCCACAGATTACCATTTCCTTTTTTTCGCCGTTATCTGACGCTGCTGTATTTCAACTCCCAAAACAGGGGGTGGTTGCTTCTTTCCCAGCTGTTGGGTTTTCAGGAAACAGATAACATAAAAGCCTGCAATTAGTCATGCTCATGGCAATCATATTTTTAGCAGACATATGGTATATTATATGGCTTCCCACGTTATTGCAACAGGCATGGCGTTTGAGCAGGATGAGTGCTCGGGCGATGGTCACAACCCTCCAAAATCATGTTCTGATGAGAAGCAGCAGTCCCTGCGCCGACTAATAATTCCCCCCAGGTCTTCATCTACCTCAACAACGACAGATTTGTTTGATAAGATTAGCTAACATCATATTTCTGTGCCTGTATATTTGATTTACAGGGTTACTGATGTTAGATATCGACCATGGATTTGCATTGCAGTGTACGTGTTTTGTGTTCTACATGCGCTCAACTCCAGTGGGAGAGCGAATGGAATTTGAGTATAGAAGATTTGATGAAAGACAACAACAAGAACATAACATCATCATCATTTAAAGAGGAGATTCGATGAAAGAGAAAGCAGGCAAAAGCCAAAAGATGCGGAAGAAGATGGGAAGGGTAATTTATGACAGGCCACCCCGTATGGTCCTTTCAGCTCCTTGAAAGATTCAAGCGCCCCCACAGTCTCTTTTCCTGTTTTTTTGGGTTAGGTTAAATACGTAGAGAAGTTAAACTTGATCAAGGTTTTGAATTAGATTCTAACTGGTAGGTCATCATTGTAGCAACGCCTCTTCTTGGCCGAACATAGTCTCCATTGTTTCGGAGATTCTTTAAGGCGATTTTTCTCTCTTTTAAATTTGGAACGCCACGCCTCTGCTTGGCTGAACATATTCTCCATTTTTCCCTCCTTTAAATTTGGAATTGGAATGATTCCCATCTAGTCTAATGTAATGTAAAGCAATGGGAATTGACGGTTTTCCAGACCCACAGCAAGTTTTTCATTCAATGATATATTGTCTTCTGTTCTTGGCACTTGCAATCAAAACCTGGGGTAGTGAACTTGTTCAAAGTAAATCTGGCTAAACAAGTTAATTACAAAAAAAAGTCTTCTACCGCCTGAGAAAGAGTTATATATATCACACAGCATGTTCACTACTTATAATATATATATATATATATATAATACAGTAAGTTCAAATCTCTTTGGTGATCTTTCTCTCCTTTAAATTTGGAATTGAAACGATTCCCATATAGTCTCATCTAATGTAAAGCAATGGGAATGGAGGATTTTCTATCCATTGTTTCAAATCTCTTTGGTGATCTTTCTCTCCTTTGAATTTGAAATTGAAACGATTCCCATGTAGTCTCATGTAATGTAAAGCATAGTCTCATGTAGTGTAAAGCAATGGGAATGGAGGATTTTCCAAAGTCAAGCAAAATTTTGCAATCAAAACACCTGGGATAGTGAACTTGTTCAAAGTAAATCTGACTAAACAAGTTAACCACAAAAGAATTCTTCTTGTTTCGCCTGAGATCAAGTATTCTTGTATCGCCTCAGAGAGATAACAACAAGATCACTACTCATTTCATATTCTCAATTATCTACAGCGTTGGTGTGGCTCAATGAAGTTGCTGAAGCAGAAGCATGCCATACCAACCAGAAAAGAATTAACCTCAGATATGTTAGACTGAAATTGACTTTTTTTCTTCTTCTATATTTTGGAGAATAATGGAATTTACTTTTTTTTCTTCCCTTTCATAATTTGGTTGTGGTTGAGATTAGTAATCTATTCTAAATATATTTGAGAATGTCATGGACTGGTTTATGATGGGTAAGTGGTACTTTGGGGTGCTAATTAACAGTAACAGGAAGTAAGGTAAGTTGAGAATACTAATGTATTTTAGGTAAGTTGAGAATAGTAATGTATTTTGGTTGTGGTTGAGAAAAATAATGTATGGTATAATATATTTGAGAATGTATTGAATTGGTGGGAAAGTGGTATTATGAGAGAAAGTAAACTTATGGGGCAGGAACTAGAGGTAAAGCAATTTGAGAATAGGAATGTATTTTGGTTGTGGTTGTGGTTGAGAATAGTAATGTATGGTATACTATATTTGAGAATGTTGTACTCGACTGTGGTTTATGGTGGGTAAGTGGTATTATAGGGCACAATCCAAAAATAACTCACTTGAGAATCGTTAATGTATTTTGGTTGTGGTTGAGAATAATAGTGTATGAAAATAATAATGTATTATACTGTGGTTTATGGTGGGTAAGTGGTATTATGGGACACTAACTAAAAGGAGTTGGAGGTAAGGTAAGTTGAAATTGAGTTACTAATTAAAAGGATTGAAATTGAGTTACTAAAGGTAACTGTAAGTTTGTAAGTTGAAATTGAGTTATGGGTTGTTTTAGTTAAAATAATTTGTTAAGATTTATTATTACACTAACTAAAAAGAAATGGAAATGGAGTTAAGGAAGTTGAAATTAGAAGCAAGGGAAGTTGAAGTTGAAATTGAGTTATGGACTATTTTAATAATTAAGAATTGCATTTAAATAGAAATAAATTTTATGATATTATTTTGAAAATTGAAGAGAAAAGTAAAATAAAATTATTTATTTAAAATGTGGCATGGTTTTGGAATGTAAGCAATCAATATACGAGAGGTTTATGTACAAATTACATATTTCTTATTTAATATATAAAATTTATATAAATTTATAAAAGATGGTTTTGAATAAATACATATTATTATATTATTTTATTTGACAAATTGTTATGTGTAAATATGTAATTTTGATGATGAGTGACATTTTAAAATATATACATATGTTTCAATATATATACACATAAATTTTATAAGATTCATCATAACTATCATAGATCCATCTCAAATCTGGATCTATCAAGCATCAAGACAGATCCAATTTCTTAAAGTGTAATTGCTTGATAAATCCAATTTCTTGAAGTGTAATTGCTTGGTAGATCCGTGTTTAAAATTGATCTATATCTTTTTTAGTAAGTCAATATGGATTTTTTTAATAAGTTTTTATTTAGTTTTGATTTTTATATTTTATAAATCTACTATTTATTTGTTTTATTTTAATTTTTTATTTATTGACTTTTTTTAAAATATTTTTGGGTTATAGAAGACTTCGCATTGTGAAAACCACCATGCTTTAAAGGATTTACGTGTTAATGCGGTGAAACGATAATTCCGATTAATTGTGAAAACCTCCATGCTTTACAGGATTTATTTTTTAATGTATATTGTTGGTGAATGTAAATTCTAAGCCATAAAAACACTTGAGAATATTGTTCCTCGTATAAGAAATGAATGCAATCGACACATAAAGCTCTTGCAAGCAACTGATCAATGTTCTAATTTAATTCACATTATTTGAAGGCTTTAAGTAGTTATTCATCACTATGTTTTATATCATGTTGTAACTAGGATTTACATTGAATCATTGTTTCTCCTGTTATTTGCTATTTCTTAGGTTCATTACAAAGGCTCCATATAGTGGTGCTGGATTTTTATGGATTCTTACGATAGAAATTTGAACACAAGTTTTATCTCTTTTGAGGTTTTTATGGATTTTGTTAAAATGGGTTTTTGATATCAATGGGAAATTATATATTACTAATAAGTATTGGGAGAGAAGGTGTTGAGAGGAGTCAAGGTTTTAAATGATGATATAAGAATGGCTTTTGCAACAAAATCATAAAATAAATTGTTATGATGTTGAAGGGTGTTCTTTGATCTTGGTTCATTAATTTCTTTAGCAAAACAACCCCATGGAATTTTGCGAACATTGGGAACCTTTATATCTACTAGGCTCATTTTCTTGCTTCGACAATTTCATTGTAAAAAGCTTACTAGGGACTTTCTAGTCTTTTGCCACTATAACTAATTCTAACTGGTAGGTCATCATTGTAGCAACGCCTCTTCTTGGCGATTCTTTAAGGCGATTTTTCTCTCTTTTAAATTTGGAACGCCATGCTTCTGCTTGGCTGAACATATTCTCCATTTTTCTCTCCTTTAAATTTGGAATTGGAATGATTCCCATCTAGTCTAATGTAATGTAAAACAATGGGAATTGAGGTTTTCCAGACCCATAACAAATTTTTCATTTGATGATATATTGTGTTCTGTTCTTGGCACTTGCAATCAAAACCTAGCGCAGTGAAGTTGTTCAAAGTAAATCTGGCTAACCTTTATATCTACTAGGCTCATTTTCTTGCTTCGACAATTTCATTGTAAAAAGCTTACTAGGGACTTTCTAGTCTTTTGCCACTATAACTAATTCTAACTAGTAGGTCATCATTGTAGCAACGCCTCTTCTTGGCGATTCTTTAAGGCGATTTTTCTCTCTTTTAAATTTGGAACTCCATGCTTCTGCTTGGCTGAACATATTCTCCATTTTTCTCTCCTTTAAATTTGGAATTGGAATGATTCCCATCTAGTCTAATGTAATGTAAAGCAATGGGAATTGAGGTTTTCCAGACCCATAACAAATTTTTCATTTGATGATATATTGTGTTCTGTTCTTGGCACTTGCAGTCAAAACCTGGGGCAATGAACTTGTTGAAAGTAAATCTGGCTAAACAAGTTAATTACAAAAACTAACTCTTGTACCACCTAAGAAAGAGTTATATATATCACAGAGCAAGTTCACTACTTATTATATATATAAATATATATCACAGCAAGTTCACTACTCATTTCACATATATATAATACAACAAGTTGACTACTCATTTCATATATATATAATACAACAAGTTCACTTCGCCTATTCTTGGTCGAACATAGTGTCCATTCTTTCAAATCTCTTTGGTGATCTTTCTCTCCTTTAAATTTGGAATTGAAATGATTCCCATATAGTCTAATGTAATGTAAAGCAGTGGGAATGGATTGTTACATCGTAATCTTCCACCCTGTGAGCATCAGCATTATTTGGCCTATAGGATCCATTTCAGTGACTCAGATCCACTTATATCCTTCAGATATACTATTTTGCCCGATTTTTATTCCTACCCACATGTTGCATCACTATAGCATGCGTACCTGCGAGTTGCATCACTACAGCCCGCAGGTATCAAGTAAAATGGTAAAAACCACTATTAATTACTTTTTATTCCCAAAAAGCGGTCATTGGGTGACCTTTGGCTCTCCATCTGCCTAAGTAATGCCTCGATATGTCCTTTCACCTACCTTTGAGAGGACTATATATTGAGTACATATGGCTTATGGACGGGAGGAAGAAGAGAATAGCAAGAGAACTCTAGGGTCAGTGCAAGCTAATGAGGGTCACTTTTGGCGCGTTAGATGCAATAGAAAACTGAAAAAGCAGGGATCCCTCAACTTACTTGGATTTTTTGAGCTACTTACGCAAAATATCTTGCATTGAGTAAAAAAGATGAAATGTAGGAAATTAAATCACGTTTCCGAATATATAACTTTTATGTATTGAAAATTTGCATAGCTATGTCAAGTTTCATTTTTCTTAACAGACACTTTTTATTTTTCAGGAAAATGATAAGGTATATGTTTTTGTGGGTAGAGCCTTTGAGGGCCTAAATGATGGAATCAAGCTACAAAAATCGGCATGCATGTAGAGAACACATAGCACTTGTGCGCCATTATTTTTCGAAAATTAAATTAGTAATTTTATAATTTTTTTATAATTTTGTAAGTGATCAAACCTCGAAAATAATACCTCTTTTGTGGGTAGAGCCTTTGAAGGTCTTAATGCAAAAATCTTAAAATGGGTTTTTCATAGAACGTGGAGGTTAGTGTCCTCTTGTGCACCATACAATTTTTTTTTTAAATGATCGAGAATTGAAAAAGTTATGGAAGAAACACTAACAGTGTGTTTCACGAGTTAAGGAAGTAGGACATAAAAGAAATTGAAAGAAAATAGGAAAAATTAATATTTCAAAATAAAAGTTACATATTTGGAATCTGCAGAAAAAATGCTATTTGTGTCTAAGATTTCGTCAAAAATGACTATGTGTAGCATACTGTAACGAGTGTCTAAGCACAAGCTTCTCCAGAAACTGGAAGAAATACCCAATTAGCTTTGGTTTTTCATTAACATAGCACAGGTTTGGAATTACCGAAGCAAACTCCAAAGCATACACATAGGATTATTGTTGACATGTGAGCAAGTGATTCGGCTTGGTTTAGGCTCTTAAAAACACGAGCGCGTTCTGTTTAAATTCAAAAAATATTTCCGCGCTTTTAGAATTTCATAACGCGCACGCGTTATATAACTACATAACGCGTACGCGTTATGTAGTTCCAAAACGCGCTCGCGTTATGTAAATCATAAAATATATGTTTAATACTTGAGAGAGGGGGGGTGGGAAAGACTCAAGGGGATTTTTGGTTAATATTTGAGAAGGGGTGGGGAAGGGTCAAGGGAATCTATGGTTAATATTTAATAGGGATGAGAAAGGGTCAAGGGATTAGAAGGATGTTGGAAGCTTGAGTGGGGAGATATGAAGGGAATGAGAACATGATGGGATATAGGGGGTGAAGGGAAGTGGACCTTGAGAGCACTATTAGGATTAGAAGAGGTTCTGAAGAGGTATAGGGTTAGAAGTTGAAAGTGAGACTTGAGTGACAAGGGGGAATGGATGGAGGCGAGGGGGATGTGAGAGAGAAATAAAGAATACAAGGGGGGGAGATACATAGAGCGAGGGAGGGAGAGGGATAATGGGGAGGAATGGATTTAGAGGGAGTGAGAGATAGATGGGGATAGAAAGAAATAAAGAGATAGGAAGGGAGGGATAGAAAGTATTGGTGGGAG